>JXCR01127967.1:3040-14597 GCA_002079205.1 Phalaenopsis hybrid cultivar
CATCTTTCGGTTTATTTTTTTGAGTTTTCTATGAAAAGTTATACAATTTTGAAGTTTAATTATAAATTTTTAAATAAAATAAAATAAATAAATAAATAAATAAACACTACAATGTCATCTCTTTCACGCTCGTGATAAGAGCTGCGACGCACAGAGGAGAACCAACGATCGAAACTTCTCGAAGTCCGTTCTCCACCGATTCTCAACCAAATTTCACATTATTGGGCTCGTTTTGTTCAACTCAAAGAGTACATCACATCCATACAGATACTTTGGTGTTTTGTGATCTGTAAGGGAGAGAAAATTGAGATTATCAATTTGATTTAAGACATATACCAGAGCCTAAGAGGATTGTTCTCAATTAAGTTTGAATAAGTAGATTTTTTTAGCTTATCCAAGTCCTTGTTGAATAGATTTGACGTGACTCTCACGTATGGTTGGAAGTTCGCCGGAGTTGGCTCGGATTCGCTTGGAGGTGCTAACGGTCGGGAGGAATATGAAAAATGTTTGGTCTCCTAAGGACTTAAGTAGCCTATTATAACAATTTGAGCGAGTTTTGAAAGGGTTTTCTGTGCAAAATCGCAAGGTGTCGTGAGCTTCAAACAATTTTCCGGCGGCAGTGGTGGTTTCCGGCGATTGCGGTGGGCGTGGTTGTGTTTCCAGGTGAAGGAGCACAACTTTGCTCAAGGGTACATGTAGGTTTAATGACTCTATGAAAAATTGGATTTCTCATTTCTTCCTCCTCTTCTCTTTTTTTTTTTCCTTCTTTCATTTTCGCCACCTTTATAGCCATGGGGGGAGGTGTGAGAAATGAAGTTTTTTTTATTATTACCTTCAGCCCGGAGAGAGAGTGGTAGGAGCATGCATGTGTGTATGAGGGAATGGTAGGAGCATGCATGTGTGCTGCATGCATGTGTGGGTTGAAATGAAATAAGGATAATAAGTTTTTTTAATTTTTATTTAAAATAATAATAATATTATTATTATTTAAATCTCTCAGTGCATTAAATAATAATATTATCACACTTTAATATTTTCTGAAAATTTTTTTTGGGACCCAGTCCAAGTCCATCAAAGTGACAAGCTATGCTATAAGGAGATTAATTTCATTTTCCCCTTTTGACAAAGAGAATTCTGGAACTTTGTTCTTGCTCTGTTATTAATAGAGTAGGTGTAGAATGGAACAACTAGATCGACCAGAATCTTATTTATAGAACCCTTTTCAGGTTTCCTTAAAAAATTCTTCCAAGATCGATAGATTACCATTCTTAAAGCTCTCCTCAAGTCAATTTTTGAAATAGAAGCATTCCTCTACAGTGTGTTTGATGCATCTGTGGTACATACAATATTTCAGATGTCTCTTTCTGTCGACGTCGTCCGGTCTCTTTGGTCCAGGCAACTTAAATTCAGAAGTTTTAATCAAATTGTGGAATATCCTTTTCACTGCCTCACTTATAAAAGAATATGTCTTCTTTAAATGATCAACTAATCTCGAGCATTCTTGTTTATTCCCTTTAAAGTTCTGATCTTGTTTTCTTCTTTGTACATTATCTAGTCATGCAGACTTTGAGCTTGACCCGACTTCAGACACTGACGTCGTCGAGGCAAAAGATTCAACTCGCCTTTTGTCATATAAAAATTCTTTACCTTCTGACGACGGCGAGATCAGACGCATGGTAATAACCAACCCATCAGTGGTAGTAGTATCCGTCCTGCAAAATCAAATTCTTTATCATATTCAATGTAACCATTTCTGACTTGCAAACCTATCGGGATGTCATTTGCAATGATTGTGGCTACCTTTGAATCATATTCATAGCGGCCACCAACTCCTCTATCTTCTTCTCTACTCGGCTAATTCGTTGATCATGATTTAGAACAACCCTTTGTAATTTATCCACGATATCCTGCTTGGTGAGTAGTTGAGTATCTCGCAAATAAGATGAGTGCCTTGCCTCAATAACGAGGATCTCTGCAAACTCTTCCTCTATGTAGTCTGACAAATCATGGTTTGTATCAATTGTAGCTCTTTTATGCTCTTTGTACAACTATGCGAAATGAGCTCTGAGTTTTCCTAAGGCAGCTTCGATCGATTCTCCTTTGATTGTCTTAAGGTCAATCAGAGGTTTTTTATGAACATCATTCCCTTCGTTGAGCCATGGTATGTTCGTGGTAGATTTATTTGTAACAACATGATCAACCAAAATCATATTGATCAAACCTCTTTCAAGTTCTTTCAAATATTCTTTTGGAATCGTTATGTTGCCATTCTTGAAGTTCTTTTCGAGCCACTCCTTGAAGTTTATACAACCTTCAGTGTGCCCAAGGAATCTATGATATGGACAATATTTAAGTTGATTCTTCCTTCAAATTTCTTTCGACTTCTTGGGTTCTGGTAATTTGAATTCTGGCTTCTTGACTAGGTTTTGGAATATTGCTGCTACTGCTTCATTTCTTAAAGAGTACACTCTATTTGGCTGCTCGGCTATAGATGAATCTTGTCCTCCATCTGCTCGGTATGGTTTTCGCTGGTATGACTGCGGACTGGTTTGACTGAGTCGTGAGCTGTGCTGTCGACCATACTGCACTAGATACTGACAAGGTTGTTCTGTCCGGATATGCATCATTTGTTTAACTTTATCTATCGCTACCACTGTACCGGACTTCCTCTCTGGTATCTTTGCTGACTTCAGTCTTNTTTTCAAGTTCTTTCAAATATTCTTTTGGGATCGTTATGTTTCCATTCGTGAAGTTCTTTTCGAGCCACTCCTTGAAGTTTATACAACCTTCAGTGTGCCCAAGGAATCTATGATATGGACAATATTTAAGGTGATTCTTCCTTCAAATTTCTTTCGGCTTCTTGGGTTCTGGTAATTTGAATTCTGGCTTCTTGACTAGGTTTTGGAATATTGCTGCTACTGCTTCATTTCGTAAAGAGTACACTCTATTTGGCTGCTCGGCTATAGATGAATCCTGTCCTCCATCTGCTCGGTATGGTTTTCGCTGCTATGACTGCGGACTGGTTTGACTGAGCCGTGAGCTGTGCTGTCGACCATACTGCACTAGATACTGATAAGGTTGTTCTGTCCGGATATGCATAATTTGTTTAACTTTATCTATCGCTACCACTGTACCGGACTTCCTCTCTGGTATCTTTGCTGACTTCAGTCTTTCAGATTCCTCTTCATTTGCATATTTAACCTCCTCCTGTAGTCTAGCAACCTTAGTAAGGAGCTTCTCAAAAGTCTTAATGGTGAGTCCCTTAAGCATGAAGCTGATCTTTCCATGAATATTTTCAAGTACTATTTCAATTGTGTATTTCTCGTCAATTTGTTGTTCACATTTCATGCTTAGGTTTTTCCACCTTAAGAGGTAATCCACAAGTGCCTCATTGGGCTTCTGCTGCTCCCTAATGAGATCTCCTATAGTCACTAGGTGTTGTGTCCCAACAAATCTCGGCACGAATAGACTTTCTAACTCAGTAAATGTTTTTACTAATCCGTTAGGAAGATTAGCGTACCACTCTAAGACTATCCCTGATAAAATACTAATAAACAGTATGAAAAAAAGAGCGTCGTTCCCATTTATGTTGCAACAACTGGCTTTGAAGTGCGCTATATGCTGCCTCAGGTNCTGTTCACATTTCATGCTTAGGTTTTTCCACCTTAAGAGGTAATCCACAAGTGCCTCATTAGGCTTCTGCTGCTCCCTAATGAGATCTCCTATAGTCACTAGGCGCTGTGTCCCAACAAATCTCTGCACGAATAGACTTTCTAACTCAGTAAATGTTTTTACTGATCCGTTAGGAAGATTAGCGTACCACTCTAAGGCTATCCCTGATAAAATACTAATAAACAGTCTGAAAAAAAGAGCGTCGTTCCCATTTATGTTGCAACAACTGGCTTTGAAGTGCGCTATATGCTGCCTCAGGTTTCCTGTTCCATTAAAAGCTTTGAAGGTAGGAGGCATAAATCTCTTAGGATATGAGACAAAATCAAACTCCTCTGGGTAGGGCCTACCCTTCGGAACTAATGATCCTCCCTTGGACTGGGCTATGGCCTCTCTAACTTGCTGTTCCACATACTGCTTAATGTCCTTTTCAGATACCGAGCTCTGAACAGAGTTCCTTTTTGGCTCATCTTCTTTANCAAATCCCTTAGGATATGAGACATAATCAAACTCCTCTGGGTAGGGTCTACCCTTCGGAACTAATGATCCTCCCTTGGACTGGGCTATGGCCTCTCTAACTTGCTGGTCCACATACTGCTTAATGTCCTTTTCAGATACCGAGCTCTGAACAGAGTTCCTTTTTGGCTCATCTTCTTTATTGGCAGAGGTAGCATTGATACATCTAAAATATATAGTGTTTTTAGACACATGTTTATACCTATTTTTGATATATTGCGCTTTAATGTAAGATATTTGCGTGTTTTTCTTTCAGGTATAGGTAAAAAGGTGAAAAATGCTTAAAAGGAGTGAAAAAGGATCAAATTTGGACCAAATAAGAGAAAACTAGGCAAGAGTATTTTGGAGCATAAGCGCCAGATCCGACACTTAAGCGCCATTGGCAATTATTGGATGAGTAAATTCAATTTTTGTGAATTTTGAAGAGGTTTTTGAGGCATACACTGGCTTAATAGGTGGTTACAACCACCATGGACGAAAATTATTGCGAAAGGAGACATCTCTTGGAGAAATACATCGAATCAAGACATATTTTGAAGAGATACCAAAACACCTTTTGGAGATTTATAAAAGAGTGAAGATTGATTCTTTGAAAGTGTGCTTGAAAAGAGAAAGATATGAAAGTTCTTGAATTGGGGAGTTAGTTCGGAGAGATTTTGAGGCACCACATATTTATTTTATCCTTTTTTATTTTAGTTTTTATATTGAGAGTGTTGTAAAAGAGAAGAGGTTCAAAGGAACTTCAGGAGTTTGGTGGATGACTTAAGATAAGTTTTTATCTTTTGTTTTAGACTAATTTTGTTTTTAATTGAGACTTGTTGTTGGTTTGACNGGAGTTTGGTGGAGGACTTAAGATAAGTTTTTATCTTTTGTTTTAGACTAATTTTGTTTTTAATTGAGACTTGTTGTTGGTTTGACAATGATTTCTACTTTTAAGCTAAAGTGTAGTTTTTTTTTTCTCCATAGATTCTGAGTAGTTTTCTTTATCTTTCTTCTTAAAATGATAAGTAATTAAGGTTAGATGGAAGTTATGGAGAGTATTGATCATTAATGTTGGAAGAAGTTGTGATGATTTAAATCCATGCACTTCATTGCTTCTCTATTTGGTCAATCCAGATGTTAAAATTTGTTGTGAGAACATGTAAGAACCGGGATGACATTGTCTCAGTCAACAATTGGAAAGAATCACATGAGGTTGTATGAATAAGAATGTAGTTTATATGATTGAGTGCAANATCTTAGTCAATAATTGGAAAGAATTACACGAGGTTGTATGAATGAGAGAGTAATTCTTATGATTTAGTGCAAATAAATAGGGAAATAATCATTGAAGGGTGTAGAGTTAGAGGACTTTGAAGTGACAGGTTAAAGCTCCTAACTTGGTTTATTATTTTAGGTTCTGATACAAGATGTTAGCCCCTAGGTGGAGGGAATCAAGGGAACTTTATAGTGAGANCCAAGTAGAGGGAAACGAGGGAACTCTAGAGTGAGAGCTAATATCTTCGATGCTTAGCCGGTCTTCAAAACTATTTAAACTTTAAATTAGCCAATGTTCTTTATAACATCTCTAGTAAGGGTAAANGCATCTCTAGTAAGGGTAAAGAATAATATTGCTCCTATTTGACAGAACACAATTTGCATACTTCAATGATAGAATTCCTATACTTATTACTGATTCAAGATAAGAAGAAAGATATTTTTATATTAAATACTTTTCTTCAACATAAATTTTAGTTAACTTTTTACTGTTTTGTTAAAATANTCTTTTCGTCTGCAAATACTCCAGTAATCTTCTTAAATTGTTATTGTTCTAACAAAATATTGAAAATACCAAAAATATCTAAATTTTCATTACCNGTATTTTTCATCTTTAGTGCTTTTCGTCTGCAAATACTCTAGTAATCTTCTTAAATTGTTATTGTTCTAACAAAATATTGAAAATACCAAAAATATCTAAATTTTCATTACCTCAAGGATCATCTTTAGTTTAAATAATTATCTTTTTAAAAATAGAAAGTTTCTAAAATTGCATATTGCATAATCTCCTTCTGGGTTCGATATTCAAGTCTTAATCAAAAAGTCTTATATTACTTGATAATGATATGTATAGTTGCGTAGTATCCCAATATATATAAATTAAAATTAAAATTCTTATTTTTCTTCAGGATCAAGTTTTTGGTTTTGTTCCAAAATAAGAAAATATAAGTGAAAAATATAATCAAAATTATTATCATACTGTTGCATATAAGCAGTAATCCGAGATCAAGTTTTTAGCGCCGTTGCGGGGAGAGATTGATTTTAAAAGTAAATTTCAATTTTTAGAAAGTTTTATTTAAACTTTAAAAGTTATTGTATCTTATTTTNTTTCAGGATCAAGTTTTGGTTTTGTTCCAAAATAAGAAAATATAAGTGAAAAATATAATCAAAATTATTATTATACTGTTGCATATAAGCAGTAATCCGAGATCAAGTTTTTGGCGCCGTTGCGGGGAGAGATTGATTTTAAAAGTAAATTTCCATTTTTAGAAAGTTTTATTTAAACTTTAAAAGTTATTGTATCTTATTTTGAGTGTGTTTATTTTTATTTTAATATATGTTATTGTATGCGTAATTCAGGTTCTGAAGGACTAGTGCCCTACGATTCTAAATTAGAGAGAACTATTAGAAAAATTAGAAAAATAAAAAAAAAATTAAAAATCTTGAAAAATTAAAAAAAATTACAAAAATGGCAGACCCGAACGATCAAAATATTGAAATTCATCAAGAGTTTAGACCTTTAAGAGATGATGTCAACCCTATTGTAGATGAACTTCATTGTAGTATTCNTTAAAAATCTTGAAAAAATTAAAAAAATTACAAAAATGGCAGACCCGGACGATCAAAATATTAAAATTCATCAAGAGTTTAGACCTTTAAGAGATGATGTCAACCCTATTGTAGATGAACTTCATTGTAGTATTCAAAAACATACTGTAGTGACTAATTCATTTGAGCTTAAATCTGCTATTATCCAAATGGTATCAAATAATCAGTTTGGGGGATCACCAACTGAATATCCAAATTTACATCTTGCCAATTATTTAGAATTGTGCGGTACATTTAAATATGATGGTGTATCAGATGATGCCATAAGACTTAGGTTATTTCCTTTCTCACTGAGGGATAAAGCTCAGATGTAGTTGAATTTGTTAGCACTTGGATCTATCAGAACTTGGGGTGATTTAGCACAAAAATTCCTTGCTAAATATTTTCCAGCATAAAAAACTACGAAGCTTATAAATGATATTACATCTTTTAATCAGTTTGAAGGGGAATCTATTTATGAAGCATGAAAAAGATTTAAGGAACTCTTAATAAAGTGTCCTCACCATGCTATACCAGATTGGTTAATAATTCAAACTTTTTATAATGGATTAGTTGGATCTCTTAGATCAATTATCGATGCCGCTGCTGGTGGTTCATTGATGTCAAAACCATTTCATGACGCTTATGCTTTAATTGAAGAAATGACTACCAATAATTTTTAATGGCCTTCTAAGAGGGTGAATCCTAAGAAATTAACCGATATTCATGAAACTGATGCATTTATCATGTTAGCGAATCAAGTTACTGCAATTTCAAGGAAGTTAGACCAATTTGGAATGAATTTTTCTCAACCAATTTTCATGATTGAAGAGAATTCATTAGGCCAAATGGTAGATTCTCAAGTATCATTAGAAACTTTGAATGCCATAAATAACAAACAGAATAACCCATATTTAAATTATTAACCCAGGTTAGAAGAACCATCCCAACTTTAACTGGAATAACAATTTGGGTGGTAATAATCAGCAATGGGGGAACAACCAAGGAATCCCATTGGAAAACTGGAACAACCAAGAGAATAATAATTATTGATCTACTTATCCTCCTAGTTTCAACAGTAATACAAAATTTAAGGAGAAGAAGTTATATATAGAAGAAGTGGCGTTACAAATGGGANAAAAAACTTTATGAAAGCCTTTGGATGGACAATTGCGGATATTAAAGGAATTAGTCCTTCAATTTGTATGCATAGAATTTATATGGAAGAGAACTGCAAACTCAGTGCTGATCCTCAAAGGAGACTGAATCCTGTTATGAAAGAAGTTGTAAAGAAAGAAATTTTAAAGTGGTTAGATGTTGGAATTATCTACCCTATTTTAGATAGTGCATGAGTTAGTCCAATTCACTATATTCCTAAGAAAGGAGTAACTGTATCTGTGAATGAACACAATGAGTTAATACCCACTAGACAAGTTACAGGGTGGCAAATAACATTGATTATAGAAANTGATATGGAGGAAGATAAAGAGATACCTATCATTTTGGGGAGACCTGCTATCATAAATTGACATTTCAAAATGACTTATGAAGAAAAATCTGAAGAAAAAAAATTGGAACATCTATTGAAAAACCTCTAGAAGTTGAGTTAAAGTTACTTCCTGATCATTTAGAATATGCCTTTTTAGGAGATTCCTCTACTTTACCAGTTATAATTTCCTTAAAATTAACAATGAAAGAAGAAGAAAGGTTGATGAAAATTCTAAAAAATTTTATGAAAGCCTTTGGATGGACAATTGTGGATATTAAAGGAATTAGTCCTTCAATTTGTATGCATAGAATTTATATGGAAGAGAACTGCAAACTCAGTGCTGATCCTCAAAGGAGACTGAATCCTGTTATGAAAGAAGTTGTAAAGAAAGAAATTTTAAAGTGGTTAGATGTTGGAATTATCTACCCTATTTTAGATAGTGCATGAGTTAGTCCAATTCACTGTGTTCCTAAGAAGGGAGTAACTGTAACTGTGAATGAACACAATGAGTTAATACCCACTAGACAAGTTACAGGGTGGCAAATAACATTGATTATAGAAAATTAAATCTTGCCATTAGGAAAGATCATTTTCCACTACCCTTTCTAGATCAAATGCTGGATAGACTAGCTGGGTATAAATACTTTTATTTTCTGGATGGATATACTGGTTATCACCAAATTCAAATATTTCATGAGGATTAAGAGAAAATAACTTTTACCAGTCCTTATGGTACTTTTGCTTTTAAAAGAAAGCGCTTTGGTTTATGTAATGCCCCTGCTACATTTCAAAGATGTATGATGGTAATTTTTTGTGATTTTAATTAGAAAAAGGGATTGAAGTATTCATGGATGACTTCTCAGTGTTTGGAACTTCATTTGACTCGTTTTTAGAACATTTATCCAAAGTTCTTAAGCACTGTGAAGAAAAAAATCNCCTTTGGTTTTTGTAAAGCCCCTGCTACATTTCAAAGATGTATGATGGTATTTTTTTGTGATTTGATTGGAAAAAGGATTTAAGTATTCATGGATGACTTCTCAATGTTTGGAACTTCATTTGACTCGTTTTTAGAACATTTATCCAAAGTTCTTAAGCACTGTGAAGAAAAAAATCTAGTTCTTAATTGGGAAAAATGTCAATTTATGGTAGCAGGAGGAATTGTATTAGGTCATCAAATATCTGGGTATGAAAGTAGAATTTGCTAAAATTCAAGTGATCGCTAATATACCTTATCTACTAAATGTAAGGGAAATTAGGGGTTTTTTATGACATGTTGGATTCTACATGCGATATATTAAAGACTTTTCAAAGATTGTTAAGCCTTTATGCCATTTACCGGAGANCCTTATCTACTAAATGTAAGGGAAATTAGGAGTTTTTAGGACATGTTGGATTCTACATGTGATATATTAAAGACTTTTCAAAGATTATTAAGCCTTTATGCCATTTGCTGGAGAAAGATGCAATTTTCAATTTTGATGAGGAATGTCTAAAAGTTTTTAAGTTTTTGAAAGAAAAATTAATCAGTGCACAAATTATAGTTTCACAAGACTGGGGAAAACCTTTTGAATTGATGTGTGATGCTAGTGATTATGCTATTGGAGTTGTTTTAGGACAAAGATATGATAAAATTTTCAAAGTTATTTACTATGCTAATAAAACTCTTAATGAAACTCAAATTAATCATACAACTACTGAAAAAGAGTTATTAGCAATAGTATTTTCTTTTGATAAATTTAGATCATATTTGATTGGAACTCATTGTGTAATGCATACAGATCATTCTGCTATTATGTACTTAATGAAAAAGAATGATGCTAAACTTAGACTTATAAGATGGATTCTTCTTTTGCAAGAATTTGATTTTGAAAAGGGACTGAAATACAAATTGCTGATCATTTGTCTAGGCTTGAGTTAGAAAAAGCACTCTATTTTGAAAAAGAAATTAATGAACATTTTTTAGATGAAAAATTGTTCACTATTAACGAGTGGCGTGTACCGTGGTATGCTGACATTGTAAACTTTATTGTTAGCGATATTATACCTTATGGAATGACATACCAACAGAAGAGGAAATTTATTTCTGAAGCTAAAAATAATTTTTTGGATGACCCATTTTTATATAAATAAGGAAATGATCTGATTATTCGAAGATGTGTACCATTAGAAGAAACTTATGAAATTATCCAAAAATGTCATAATTCTGATTTTGGGGGACATTTTGGTGTTAATAAAATAACATACAAAATTTTACAATATGGATTCTATTGGTCTACAATTTTTAGAGATGTTAATGCTCATATTAAAACTTGTGATAGATGTCAATGAGTAGACAATATTTTTAGAAGAAATGAGATGCCCCTAAATTATATGTTAGAAGTTGAAATATTTGATGTTTGAGGATTAGATTTCATGGGACCATTTATACCATCTTTAGGGAATTTATATATTATGTTAGCATTGGAATATGTATCCAAATGGATAGAAGCTGTTGCTTTACCTCGATGTGATGCTCAAAGTGTTGCAAAATTTTGAAAATGAACATATTTTGTAGATTGGGGATGTCGAGAGTTATCATTATTGATGGGGGAAGTCATTTTAGAAATGTCATAGTGGAAAAGTTATTAAAGAAATATCATATAAATCATAGGATTATTACTGCTTATCATCCTTAGACAAGTGGTTNTGTGGTATGCTGACATTGTAAACTTTATTGTTAGCCCTATGGAATGACATACCAACAGAAGAGGAAATTTATTTCTGAAGCTAAAAATTATTTTTTGGATGACCCATTTTTATATAAACAAGAAATGATCTGATTATTCGAAGATGTGTACCATTAAAAGAAACTTATGAAATTATCCAAAAATGTCATAATTCTGATTTTGGGGGACATTTTGGTGTTAATAAAATAACATACAAAATTTTACAATATGGATTCTATTGGTCTACAATTTTTAGAGATGTTAATGCTCATATTAAAACTTGTGATAGATGTCAATGAGTAGACAATATTTTTAGAAGAAATGAGATGCCCCT
>JXCR01127967.1:17483-65294 GCA_002079205.1 Phalaenopsis hybrid cultivar
TATGAAATCAAATTAAATATATATCTTTCATAGTTTAAATGAAAGAGCACTACATCTCAAGTCATGTATATATTCCCAAAGATAAACACGACTTAAGAATGAGGCTCAATCAAATAAACTAAGTAACATATAACATCCACTTGATATGCGAAAAGCATTTTACTTATAAGCCAACAAGTTCCACTATTTAATATGAAAAATTAAATAGGGTTTATATTAAATTGGGTTCGGAAAAGCTTCCTATAAGGGCAAGCCTCTATAGTTAATTACATCTTAAATGACCGCAGTCACTCNAAGACTTAAGAATGAGGCTCAATCAAATAAACTAAGAAACATATAACATCCGCTTGATATGCGAAAACCATTTTATTTATAAGCCAACAAGTTCCCCTATTTAATATGAAAAATTAAATAGGGTTTATATTAAATTGAGTTCGGAAAAGCTTCCCATAAGGGCAAGCCTCTATAGTTAATTACATCTTAAATGACCGCAGTCACTCAAGAAAAATCTCGATAAAAATCAGGGGATATTATCTTCAAAGGTGTCAAAGGATTAGGACTTTTCAACAAGATCGGACAAAGAGGTGTGAAAGAAGAATGACTCAAATTTGGAACATTTTATGGAATCCAAAGAAAGAAAGACTAGAGGATGTCATAGATCCAAAGGAGAACCTCGGTGACTTCCCAAGCTACCCTATGGTTTGGGTTCAGTTTAGAGGAGAAATATTTAAATGTTTCATTCTACCAATTTTATTAGTTAGAGCTTACATTCATGTGAAAAATCACACAAATAAAGTGGAAGATGTAAGGATTTAGATAATGAAAAACGACAACCTCGAGATCCTAAAACGAGTTGGGGCTTATATTGTATAGCAGAACTATACAAAAGCGTAAAGAGGAGCTGAGGATTTATGCCGCACTAGGCGGACAACCTTGAATTCCTATGGCTTGGTTGTTTAAGTCTAAAGAAAGAATGGTTTAGTTGGTGTAGACATGTTTTGCTATTGAAGATGATCGTGCTGCCCACAATGCTAGCTCAAAGCTCCTCGTCGGGGCGAGTTTAAGTTTTCTAATGTGTCAAGTCATGATGTGAAATCAAATGTTCCTAAGGGTCATGGTTATTAAAATTTTATGTGGGATATTAAAGTTGATTAGAGTGACACCGGTTAGGATCCTACAATTCCCTCATTCCAGTACCACTATTTTCTTTTGAATTCACTTAGTCCAAATGAATTTACTAAACTCAACTTAATGAGTTCCATAATTTCATTTAAACCTTGGGAAGCCTCGTTAGCAACCGTAGGTTACCTCCTCCGAGGGGTTCCCGATCTTCCAATAAGGACATTTTAATTTAGCGGAAAACCTCGTTAGCAACCGTAGGTTACCTCCTCCGAGGGTTCCCGATCTTCCAATAGAGAGGGAAGCCTCGTTAGCAATCATAGGTTACCTCCTCCGAGGAATTCCCGATCATCCTATAGAGATAAGAAATCTAGTTAGCAACCATAGGCTACCTCCTCTGAGGGATTTACGATCATCTGATAGAGATGTTTTAATTTAGTTGCAACTTTTTTTTTAATTTTGTGATGTTTGTGATTAAATTTTGAGTTGTCTTATATTTTGAATGTTGGGGCAGTGAATTTTATCTTGTTTGATTTTAAAATTTTTGTTTTGGTTTTCTGGTTATCCTAACAGTTTTGGTTTTCATGTAGGGTGACATCTTTGTTTAACATACAAGTTTGGAGCAAGAAGTATAGAAAGGTAAATCCAATAATTTAAAAGCGTACCCGTCGGTTCTTCTCGTTCCTCCACCTGAAAGGTTAGTACTTGCAAGACATGTATATAATTTTGCCAAGAATTTAAAATGCAGGATTATATGAAGGTATAACTATCCAACCCCAAAGTTTGATTCTATTGAGCCTCTGAAGTTCTTAGTGGATGATTCTAGAACAAAATATGGCAAGTTCAACTTGTCCTTCAAAATATACCAAAGATTTCAAAGTGCTCGCGGTATGAACTTAAACTACTTTGAAGATCTCTTAAATTATTTCGAGTTCATTTTTAAACTTATCATATTGTTCCATTAATCATCCGAGGTTAGAGTGTGACTACCCTGTTGCCTAGTGAAACTTGACAATTCAATTATCTCAAGGATAGAATACTTAGTCAATTTGATACTTTACTTTAAAGATTATATGGATGAATGCCCCTGAAGCAAGATTAAGTCATTAAAGATTTGGTGCCCATCACAAATGGGCTTGGAGTGCTTAATAGATGCTAATCATTAATCATATCATCACTTTTAAACTCCAATGAATAGGTTTAAATATTAAGCTTAGCTCACTACCAAGCCCTTAACAATTTCAAAATGAGGAAGTTATAATCATCATAAAACATTAATTAAATGATAGGTATCCTTATCAACATATCATTCATCATCAATCATGGGCTAGAAGTAAGTGAATTTTCATCTTCCTAATTTAAACTCATCACTTTAAGATTATTTAATTTTTTTTTCTTAACCTCCAAAGAGTAATTCAAGAAATTACAATTTTATTCTTATTATGCAAAGGTGGCAAGTTGGTTTCTACCTTTAATCCAATACATTTCAATCATCTAATGCATTCATTAATGATCAAAATTACCCATCCCCAATGGTTAATCCTAAATTTTGATTAAGGCACCAAAATCTAAAATTACCACTTTGCCCTTTGAACTTTTCATCTTATAATTCTTCAAGCAAAATTCAAATGGCCTTGAAAATCTTTGAGTATCCCATCCATGGATTAATTAAAATATCAGGGAGGAAAGTATGATTTTTCTAATTTTGATTTAATTTAAAATAATTATTTTAACCCAAAAATGAGATTTTTCAATGTTAATTATTTAATTAAACAAAATGAAGTTTTAACTTATGGGAAAATTATTGGAGGTATTCCTGGGTCAGAAGAATACTTAGAAAAAATATTATTATTATTTTTAATAATATTGTAATTATTATAATTATTTAAATGTCATTTTTAATGATTATTTGGTTTAATCTTCAAAAATCACTTTTAATTTTTTATTAAACCCTTATAAGTCCAAGAAACTGAAAGGAACAAATTTTTATATTTTTATGATTTATTTTGAATTTATTGTAATATTTTAATGAGAAAATAAGGAAAATACATTTTTTAGGCCTTTATAAATTTATTTTTAATTTAGAAAAATTAGGAAAAATATATTAAGGGGTCCCAAGTGATCAGAGAACAATCGCAGATATTTTAAAATATTTATTTTTTATTTTTTTTGGAAATTTTGATTATTTTAATTATTTTTAATTCAAAATATACTTTAAGAATAAAATATTTTTATAAAAATAACTTTTATTTTTATTAAATGCTCCTGATCACAAGGAACTCAGAAAACTATTTTTCATAATTTTCCCAAACTTATTTAATTTAATATAATTTATTTTGTACAAAAATACTATTTTTACTTACAAAATCCACTTTAATGGCCAAATCAACTTAAGTAAATTTAAAATTTTTACAGTGAGTTGAAATGATTTTTATGAACAATGTGAAATTGATTTTGTCAAATTTTGATTTATATTTAATTTAAATAAATTAATACAAGATAAAAATATTTAATTAATAACAGAAATACACAAAATCATTCAAACCAGCACAATATTTTTCCTAAGCTTCTTTGACCACACGAAACTTAACAAAATTGATCCCATAGTTTTTTTAGGAATATTTTAATTAATATGATTAACTAAAGCCAAAATAGCCACTTAGACTTGAAAATTAAGGTTAGAAGCATAGAGGTGCTCTCTGACCTTAGAAAAATCAGAGGAGGTGCCCACTATCATGAGGAATCAAGCCTAAAAATTTCAAGCCATGGAGATTAGTATTTAATCATAATGAATTAAAATGCCTCAGAGAATATCTAAATAAAACAAAATCATAAACTTGGCAAATAATTTTTTATTTTTAGTCCACATTATTCTCCTCTGTTCATTGAGCAAGAGGGTTTTTTTCTTTTATTTTTAGGATTTTTTGCCACAAAGTTATTATTTTTCAAAGATCAGGCATTAAAATCAATAAATAATCCCCATATTTATCTACTTATCCATGCGACACCACCTCAACCTCATCAGCTCCGAGCCTTACACGTGGTGCTCCGCTATTTGACATTGCCAAACACCTCAGAAGCCATGCAACCCGCAGTTCATGTAATAAGACTCCATCTAACATGATCTCCTCCATCCATCTGATACACGCGCAAACAAACGACTCTCAGTCATCATCCCAAGTGACCTAACCTGTAAAATATTCACAATAAAACCTTAAGATCTTCATCTAGACTCAAACAAATCACATGGG
Organism: Phalaenopsis hybrid cultivar; assembly: GCA_002079205.1. Taxonomy (NCBI): domain Eukaryota; kingdom Viridiplantae; phylum Streptophyta; class Magnoliopsida; order Asparagales; family Orchidaceae; genus Phalaenopsis; species Phalaenopsis hybrid cultivar. Next base: position 21,854 of record JXCR01127967.1, read on the forward strand.
GTTTATTTCTAAACCTTCATCTACTCAAGACGCGTCTATCCATATGGTTGATCAAACATGAAATCAAGCCATTACACATTGAGAATTAAAGCAAGCTCAGATTAGGGTTAGAGCTCAATACCTTTGTATGAAAGGGGAGGCCTCAAGCAGATGGTTTTGGTAGCTTTTATTTGGTCCAACGAACCTCCATATGAAGTCTCAAGCTCTGGTGAATTCTCTAGATACGTCTTCGATCAAACTCAATTTCATGTGCCTGTCTAGAGCTATGCTAGATGCTATTTGAGAGGGGGCTTTTGTGTGGAATCAACTTCTCTCACTGTGGGGATGGTGTGTGCACAGTTAATTGAAATTTGATGGATTTTGGAGGTGTGGGAACTCTGTGCTGGTTTTCGGGCAAATTTCAGTGACGAAATTGGTCATAAATGGTGGTTGTGAATGGCTGAGAGCAGGGTGATTACACTTAGGATGGTTTAGAGAGGCTATGGTGAGCTTTTGGCAGAGTTTCTCTAAGGATTTTTGAACTCCTCTCTTTGGCCATGGAGAGGCCAATTTAAATCCATGGCTATTTGGTGGAGCTCAGGAGGGTTTGATGGGCGCAAAAGCTTCCTGATGTGGAGGGAAGAAAAGTTCCAGCGTCCAACAAGACTTAGCAAACTCAGAGAGGTTTAATTTTGAGTTTTGGTCATTTAGGGCTCCCTTGGGGTTGCTGTTTCTGGTGGCTAAGGTGGTGGCTAGCCAGGTTCAGTCACTTCTTAGCTCAGGGAGGCCAGGGGGTGCTTAATGATGATTAACTCTTAATGGTATGGCATGATGGCAAAGATATTTTGGCTTAGACCCAAAAATGGGATGAAATCCCTTAATTTAGCAAACCATTGGTCTATAGCACACCTTGGTTGGTTTAGGTGGGTAGGCTAGTCACTAAGGTATACTTGGTGGCTGTGGTGTCACTGTCACCTTGGCATGTCTAAGTCAATTTTGGTGCATGGGTTCAATTTGAGTCAAATTGGCTTGAAGTTGGGTTTGGGTTAGGCTATCCATGCAATTGAGCCCAATTTATTAATCAATTTAGTGTATATGATTGTCATGAAGGGTTTAGAAAAGTTTTGAAGTGATTTTGAATTGATTTAGAGGTACAATTTGAGGAATTCTGGGCATGTGGTCAATTTAGGGGCGTGAGGTTAGACTTGGTGTTAGGTTAGGCTAGAGTTGGGTTAAGTTCAAATTGATGGTTGAAAATGGTCTAAGGAAATATCATGAAGAGTTATCAGCATCAATTGAGTGTCAATTTTGGGGTTTGGGTATTCAATTGGGTGACATTTGGAGACATGGTCAAATTGAGGCAACTTTGGGGATTTTGTATTTGGGTTAAAATTGGGTGAAATTGAAGCTTGATTAAGGTCAATTTAGGGTTAAATTTGATGTGTGGAAGTGTTTTGAAGAGTTTATGATGCAAATTGAGGCAATTGAGTGGGTTGTGGGGTTCAATTTAGTGAGATTTTGACTTTGGGCCAAATTGGGGCTTTTTTATTTGGGTTGAAATTGGACTCAAATGTGGGTGAATTGGATTTGTTTTTGGTTTGAATTAAGCTTTTTAATTATTAATTTGAGTTTTGAATTGAAATTGGGGGAGATTGAGGTCATATTGATGGACATTTGAGGTGAATGTGGGGAAATTGGGCACTTAAGGGCAATTTAGGACTTTTGGTCAAAGTATGCCAAGTTGTTCAAATTGGGCTCACAAGGATGGTCCAAATTTGTTTTGAAGACATTTGAAATGATTTTGGAGGTTTTGGGAAAGTTTGGGCCATGAAGGACATTTTTGTAATTTTGGCAAATTTGGGGGTATTTTGGTAATTTTGGCAATTTTGGGTGATTTTGGGCAATTTGAGTATTTTGAAGTAGTTTGAAATGACTTTTGAACAAATTTAGGTATTTTGGGTAAAATTGGGAATTTTGGCCAAATTTAGGTTTGGGGGGAAAAAGGCCAAGTTGGATATTTTGGTAAAATTGGGGTGCCAACCACTCTATGTGAGCCATGGACCAATAGAATNAATCGAAGGATTCTTACTAAAAATTTTCAGCAAGCGCAACAAGTTTTGCTATATAATGCAAGGTTAAGATTATTTCCAGGCAAACTTAAGTCCAGGTTCAGGGCTACAAGTTTTGCTATATAATGCAAGGTTAAGATTATTTCCAGGCAAACTTAAGTCTAGGTGGATGGTCCCATTTGTTGTGATGAAATTTTATTCTTATGGAGCTGTGGATATTAAAAATCCTAAGTTTGAGAAAATATTTAAAGTTAATGCACATAGACTGAAACCTTATTTTATAGGGGATCATCATAAGTTTAATAATGGAATAATGTTAGGTCAACCAGAATAAGCACTGGTTACGTCGGGCTGACGACTTAGAACCAAGCACTTTGTGGGAGACAACCCATAATTATCAGAGTGTTTTTGTTTTGATTTGTGTTTTATGTGTGATTAAGAAAATTGGGATTGTATTTTGATACTAATATGTGTTAGTATTGATTTTAAGATTTTATTTAATGATTTAGACATGTTAGAATAAGAATTTGGATGTTAAGTTGACTAGTGCAAAAATGTGCTCTGGCGCTTAAGCGCGGCAGTTTTAACACATGTGAGAAATTCAGATTCTAGAAGGGAAAATCGTTAATTAGTTTGTAAAAACGTGCCAAGGTAGTTTCTAAATGTGTCTAGGAGTTATTGGAAGGATTTAGGGCTATAAATAGAAGGGTTTTGTGAAGGACTTTCACCCCAGATCATCTCTAGCCCTAAAGTCTAAGAGAGAGAGATTTTGAGATGATGTCTTCATAAGAGATGAATTTGAAGAAGAAAGAAGAAATTTATTAGTCAAAGTCTGTTTCTTAGCTGTTAATATTGAAGGGATATCAGAGAAGATCAACAAAATTGAAAATACCATGTCTTTACTGGAGACTAAGGTATTGGAGATTCATGCACATCTTGAGCATATTGGATGACAATTGAAAATGCAATTTAATCACACTAGTTTTATAAGGAAAGCAGATAAGGAGATGTTTCTTAAGTAAAAGTGGATTGAAGAAGATTGTATCATAGCACGTCACCACCGTCCGTTTTATCAAATTTATATTCCAATTGCCCCATGAGAGACTAATGAAAGAACTGAGTTTGTCTCATCAAATGAAGAGTGGAATTAAGTTCTATGTTTCAGTATATTTGTTTGGAGTCATTTTGTTTACATGTTAGTGTTTTTTTTAATGTTTATGACTTTTTATGAGTTTAATTGTGAAATGATTGTTGTGTCTGAATTTAGGAAAATTTTCTCATCGAAGACTATTTGGAGTGAGAATTAAGTGTTAATTGTATTTGTACTCGTTTGTGAATTAATATACGTTTATTTGGGTAAAAATTTGTGTTATTTTTAGCCTCGAATTGAAATAGTTATTATGGAAAATTTTGAGAGAGAGAGAGGGGAGTTATAGGAAGTTGAAAATAATCATTTAAGTGCTATAAGACCATTTAGGGGTGGTTTACTTAGGCAAATAGTGCATTATACTTTAATTTGAAAATTTTGAAAATCATGCACTGGAGCCGAAGCACCACTTATCCGCGCTTAAGCGCCGGTTCAAAAAAACTGGTTCGCAAATGGTTAAAAGTGAAATTTCAGCCCAAAAATCACCATTTTTAATGCCACCGTCACCTTCAACCTTATTTCATTGCAAATAATTCATATTAAAGCCATTTGAATATTCAAATGAAAAATAACTTCATGAAATTTTACTAATAAATATGCTAATACTGAAATATAAGTTTAGAAATGTAGCCAAGCCTTCTTCTTTAAGTTTATTCAAGTGAAGACAATTTTTAATTAGACATCTCCTCAAGCTTATCCTCACATCTTTTTCTTTTATTTTCCAAGTTCATTTTCAATCCTTTTTCTTTTTTTTTCTTTTCTTCTTTTTTTCTTTTCTTTTTTAGGATCATTTTTAATTATTTTTCTTTTTTTATGTGAGGATTATTATATCTGGATAACCTTTAATGATTTTGAACTTCACTATCTTCTTGTTAAAATTAAAAACTTTTCACATTCCTTTACTTTATAAATTTATATTAGCTTTAAATATTTTTCATAAGGTTTTAATATTTTCTTCTTACATGAATTTCTAAGATTTTTAATATTTTAAAAATACAAATTCCTTTACTTAAAATAGAAAAATATAGTCTTATTATATCATACCAAATGTCTTATTCTTTAAAATTAACCTTTATTATTTAAAAATTTTTACTCAAGTTTACTATATATTTAGAAACATAAATATAGTTTCTAAAGTTCCCTATAATACCAAAGGTCCTGTTAAATTTATAGTATTTTGAAAACATAATTAATTGAGGACATATAAAATTAAGTCTCTTTTCTTTAAAAAGGAATTTTTCTTCCCCCCCCCCCCAAACTTAAAATTTTAAAATAATTTGCATGAAAAGCTGAAAAATAAAGGGTGAAAGAAAACATTTAATACATAAAGGAAATAATTACCATTGAAGGTTCTGGTATTGAAATTTAATTCTAAAATATTGCAGGTGCTAATATGAAAAGCTACATGTCGGCACTATTTTTGGATAGAGGAGTTGTCAGTAAGAAGCTGTCGGTCACCGTAATCAAAATCCTGTCACTCGCTTCGGAAGGACATTTTAATATTTAGAAAAATATGAAATCAAACTGACCCAATATTTTTCATAGTTTAAATGAAAGAGCGATGTACCTCAAACCCTGTATCTATCCCAAAGGATAAACACAAGACTTGAGGATGAGCTCAATCAAATAAACTAAGAAATGTATGACGTCCGTTTGGTCTGCGAAACCATTTTATTTGCCAAAAATTTCCCCTATTTAATCTGAAGAATTAAATAGAGTTTATATTAAGCTGGGTTCGGATAAGCTTTGTATAAGAGCAAGTAGTTAATTACATCTTAGATAAGCGAAATCACCTAAGAATACTCTCGATAAAAATTGCGAAATTTTATCTTCAAAGATGTCATACAGATAGGACTTTTCAATGAAATCGGAAAAAGAAGTGTGAAATGGGATTGGCTCAAATTTGGAACACTTTGTTTTTGGAATCCAAAGGAGAAAGAACTAGGGGATGTCATGGATCTGGAGGAGAGCCTCGATGACTTCCCAATCTATCCTATGGTTTGGCTTCAATTTTGAGGAGAAATTATTTAAGTGTTACATCATACCAATTTTCTTTAATTAGGGCTTACATTTGTGTGAAATGATCGCACAAATAACCTGGAAGATGTAAGGATTTAGGTCGTGACAGGCGGTAACCTCAGAATCCTAAGACGAGTTTAGGGCTAATATTGTACAACATGATTGAACAAAGTCATAAAGATAAGTTGAGGATTTATGTTGCATAAGCAAAAAACCTTAAAGTCCTATGACTTGGTTGTTTAATTCTAAGGAAGTAATTGGTTTAGCTGGAGAAAACATGTTTTACTGTTGAAGATGGTCGTGCTGCCCACCATGCTAGCTCCAAGCTCCTTGCCATGACGAGTTTAAGTTATTCTAGGGTGTCCATTTATGATGTCAAATCAGATGGCCCTATGTTGTAGTTCTTTAAATTTTATGGGTAATGTTAAAGTTGATTAGAGTGACACCGGTTAGGATCCTACGGTTCTCTTATTTCGACACCACTATTTTCTATTGGATTCACTTAGTCCAAATGAATTTACTAAACTCAACTTAATGAGTTCCGACCTTGGGAAGCCTCGTTAGCAACCGTAGGTTACCTCCTCCGAGGGGTTCCCGATCTTCCAATAAGGACATTTTAATTTAGCGGAAAACCTCGTTAGCAACCGTAGGTTACCTCCTCCGAGGGTTCCCGATCTTCCAATAGAGAGGGAAGCCTCGTTAGCAATCATAGGTTACCTCCTCCGAGGAATTCCCGATCATCCTATAGAGATAGAAGCCTCGTTAGCAACCGTAGGTTACCTCCTCCTAGGGGTTCCCGATCTTCCAATGGAGACATTTTATGTCCAAATGAATTTACTAAACTCAACTTAATGAGTTCCATAATTTCATTTAGACCGTGGGAAGGCTCATTAGCAACCGTAGGTTACCTCCTCCGAGGGCTTCTCGATCTCCGATAGAGACGTCTTAATTTAGTTTTAGTTGTTGTTTTATGTGATGTTTGTGATTAAATTTTAAGTTGTCTTATATTTTGAATGTTGTGGAGGTGATTTTTATCTTGGTTGATTTTAGTTTTGGTTTTGTGGCTATCCTGACAGATTTAATTTTCATGCAGGGTGACATCATTGTTTAGCATGCAAGTTTGTGTTAGCATCAAAAGTACAGTATGAAAGTACAAGAAAGACGACACTATAAACTGTAAAAGCGTACTTGACGAGTCTTCTCGTTCCACCACCTGAAACTTAAAACGCATGTGAGGGCATTTTATATGAAGCAGGAAAGTAAAGTTTTAGTGGCCTACCTAAACTTAGGTCATATCTTGGTGGGGTCCTTATTGATTTGATTAAGGATGATTTTTGTTAAGCAAAACATATTAAGTTTAGTAGACCTCCGAGGTATTCAACAAGTCTAGAGGAAGAAGCAGGTCCATGCTTCCCTCTCACCGCCCGGTGAAATGTCTCGAGCTCATTTTAAACTTATTAGGTTGCTCAATAACCCATCCTGTAAATAGTTCTAATCGTCAGTGCACATTGATGTTTCAATTATGTTGTATGAGTAAGGCAATTATCACTTGTGATTTAATTTGAGGATTATGGGGGTGAGAACTCTTAAAGGGGCAAGTTAATGTTATCAAGGCACTCAACCAACCTTTTAATTTGGGCTTTTAGTGTTTGAAAGATGTTCAATTTTTAACTATGTTATCTTTTCTAATCCTCATTTAATTTGATTTGATTTAGCCTAAGTCGCTAGTAAGCCCTTAAGATTTTAGTAGATATTATTTTTTTTTGAAAGAGATTGAATTTTAAGTGATGATGATTCATTTTTGAAAGTCATTTGAACTTAAAATAGGGGTGTTAAATTGGTGAGTTATCAACACCCAAAATCATACCCCTAAGTCTAGGATCATTTGGTTGACTAGACTTCCAAATTTTAATAATTTAAAGAAATTACAAATTTATCCCTTGATTATGGAAATAGTGAGGTTGGTTTCTACCGATTAATCCCCTTGTGTTTCAATCAACCAAATAAGTTAGTTAAAATTAGAGGTTACCCTCTTTCCTCCTTGAATTAAGCCTAAATGTTAATTAAGGCTAAATTTCCAAAATTACATTTTTGCCCCTAAGACTCTAATACTTCATAATTTATCAAATTTATTCCAAATGACTTTGAAATTTTTATCCCACCTCACTCATGGGTCAACTAAGACATCAGAGGAGAACATGTGTTTTTTCACAATTTAATATAATTTACATATTTATTTTTATGTAAAAATAGGATTTTTCAAAGAAAATTACATAACTTGACCAAAGCAAAGCCTAATCTCTTGAATTTTTACTGGAGGTTGAATTAGACTAGAGAGTCATTAGGACCAAAATTTATGATTTATTGATTTATATTTGAATTATGGAATTACTTTAATTTCTGGAGTATTTATTAATTATAAAATATTTTAAATGTCAAAAATTAAGTTTTACATTTTTATTAAATCTCTCTAATGCGAAGAAACCTAGAGAAACAAACTTCATATTTTTCTAAGTTTTCTTTGAATTTTTAGAATTATTTTAGTGAAAACCCATTTTTAGCCTTTAAACATTATTTTGAGCTTTAAAATTCAATACCTTCACTTAGAAAATTAGGAAAAATATTCCAATTGTTCCTAAGTGCTGAGGAAATAATTTAGAACATTTTCATGATTTTATTATTTTGGTGATTTTTATAATTTTTTAATTATTTAAATAGATAAAAAAATAAGGTAAAAATGAAGTTTTTATTTTAATTATCAATTTATTTTTATAAAATTCCTCTAATCACAGAGAACTCCAAAAACTAATTTTTACAATTTTTTGAGTTATATTTTAATTATTAAAAATTATTTTAGTGTTAAAAGTGGCATTTAACTTGAAAAATCAATTTGAGTTATTAAATGAGCCCCAAATATTTTGAAATTTTTATGGAGAGTTCTTTGGACTTTAAATCATTGTAGAGATTACAAATTAAGTCATTTAGATTTTTTTGTCTCCCAAAATTAATTTTTTTTGTGTTTTAGAGTTTGTGGAAATTAAGTGCATTCTTAATGACTTAACCCAAAAATCTCTGTCTAAAGACATTCTCTGACTTGGGAAAATATAGAGGATGTTTGCTAAGACAGAGGCAACAACATGCCAAAAGTTCAAGTCATGGTGAAATGTCTACATACATGGAGAGTCAAAAGACTCAAAATAATATTTAATTAATTAAAAATAAAATATGCATCAAACAAACTTCAAATTATTTCCACATTGTTCTTCTCTGTTCATTGAGCAAGAGGGTATTTTTATTTTATTTTTGTGATTTTTCTACACCACGATATGGATTTTTAAAGTTGGAGAGCATTATCTGATTTATTTAAATCCCTATTTATCTATTTAAACGCGTGGCGCCATGTCAACCTACGGCGGTTCCGAAACTCCACCCAACGCACTCCCATTTGACGTTGTCATTCACCTCAGCGATGTCTCAACCCGCAGTTCTTGTAAGAAGACACTATCCGGCTTGATCTCATCCGTTGATGAAATAAACGCGGGATCAGATGGCTCCCCGTCATCGTCCCCAATGCCTTAGCCCGAGAACCATCCATTTTCAAAGCTTAAGATCTCCCTCGTTTCTTAACCAAATTAAGTGCGGTTTTTTTCTAAATGTTAGTCCAAGTGTGACAAACACATCCATATGATAATCATTCCATTAAATTAGCTCTAATCAAATGGAGGATTAAAGTAAGCTCAGTAAGAGTGGGAGTTCAATACCTTGGCTCTGAGAAGGGACGCTTCAATTAGAAGTGCAAGGCACGTTCGTGGAGGTCCAAGGAGGCTGGGGATTAAGCCTCTTGCTGTGGTGAAAGGTCTAAGTATGAATTCGACCAAGCTCAATTTCAGGTGTTGGTCTAGAGCTATGCTAGGGTCTCTATGGAAGGGGGATTTGATGGGGCATCTCCTTCTTTCACTGTGGGTAAGGTGTGGGTGAATTTAATTTGACTTTTAATGGACTATGGATGTGTGGTGAGCTCTGTCCTAGTTTTTGGCAGAAGTTTGAGCTCAAAATTGAGCTTCCATAGTGGGGTTCAGTGGGGGAAAGTGGTTGGCTTGAGATGAGGATGTCTCAGAGAGTCTCTGGGAGCAATTTGGAGGGGTCCTCTGAGAAATTTTTAGCACACCTTCCACAGCTATGGAGGTAAGCCTTTTATAAAAATGGCTTAAGGCTTGCTGCCATGGCCAATGAGGGGGTGAAAAGTGATGCTTAGGTGGAGGGAAGAGAGGCTCTATCATTTAATTTGGATTAGGTGGCCTTTAGGTTTGAAATGGGTTTGATTCCATGGGGGTGGCTCATGTTTTTGGTGTTTTTCGGCCACTAGGCCGCCGGCCAGACCAGGCTAGGGGAGGTGGCCAGAGGGCTCAGGGACCTCAGAGGAATATGTCACAGCAATTAAATGAGTTTGGGCTTTTGTTTTGGCAAAAACATCTTAAGCTTAAGCAATTTTGGAAACCAAATCCATTAATTTAGGGGACCTTTGGTCCATGGCTTAGCTTAGGTGGTTTTATGGAGTTTATACTGGTCACTAGGGTACTTAAGCTTTGGGGTGGTTATGCTAACTTAAGTGCGGTTTGTTTCTAATGGCTATGGAGTTATTAATTTGGTAGCTTTGGGGTGGTTATGCTAACTTTAGTGCATGGGTCTAATGTGGGTTCAAATGACCAAAACTTGGGTTTGGGCTAGGCTAGCTATGACCTTGAGCCCAATTGTTTGATTAACATTGTGTAGATGATTGTAATGAAGATTTTTTATGAAGGATTTAAATGATTTTGAGTTCAATTGGAGGGTCAATTTTGAGGATTTTTGAAATTTGGTCAATTTGGGCATGTTGGGCTAGACTTGAGTCTAGATTGGGCTAGGCATGGAATTCTTCTAAATTGAATGGTCCAAGGTTTCAACAAGGCCAATTGAAGATTAAGTTTTATTTTTAAGAATGTTGAGAAGGGTTTACAACATGAATTATGGAAAATTGAGTGAGCTATGGGTTTAATTGGGTGAGATTAGGTCATGTGGTAGTTGAGAAAAGTGAAATTGGGGGTTTTGATTTGGATCAAAATTGGGCTCAAAGCATGGGCCAATTGAGCTTGGATTTGGTTTAGATTGTTCATATGGAAGGTTAATTTGAGTTTATGATTAAAATTGTGAGAAAATTGGATCAATTTGATGGACATTTGAGGTGGATTTGAGGAGATTGGGCCTTTAAAGGCAATTTTAGGGGTTTTGGTCAAGATGATCAAAATGGCCAAATTAGGTCATGTGGTAGTTGAGAAAAGTGAAATTGGGAATATTTGGAATATTTTGAGAATTTTTGAAATTTTTTGGAATTTTTTGAATTTTGGGCTAAGGAGGGGTATTTTGGTAATTTGGCAATTTTTGGTTATTTTGGGTAATTTGGCTATTTTCAAAAGGTTTGAAATGATTTTTTGAACAAATTTGGGTATTTTGGGTAAATTTGGGAATTTTGGCCAAATTTAGGTTTCAAGGGTACTTAGGTAATTTGGGGGAGTTTAGGGGCAAAATGCTAAGTTAAGCATTTTGGTAGAGTTGGGGTCCCAACCACCATAAATAAACCATGGATCAATGGAAACCCAATTTGGGTCCTCTATGTACTGGTCTTTGCTAAACCTTAGCCTAGGGCCAGTGGGTTTAGGGGAACATCTACATGAGTATCCCAAAAGTATCAAGGGGTCAAAGTCAAGAAATTTTGGTTTATGCTTGTGAGTGGTTGTGAGTGAGGTGATTGCTGGTGAGTGCCTTAGGTCTAAACCAACATCTAGGGCCAATCCTAAGGTCCAACAATCCTATCGGAACTCTTCTTGAGCTACCCTATAGTGACCCCACCTACTAAGTACTAGAGGTTATGACCAATATGCAGAACTTCAAGTTGAGTAAAGAGGAGTTTGGAATTTTTAATGGTGGGGGTTCCTTTTCTAGTTTTCTAGAAATAGTCAACATGAAGTCCTATGGCTAGACCTTAGGCTACTAAAGAGGAAAACAAGACCTCAACCAAAAATGAGGTCAACAATACAAGACTTAAAACATTAAATAGCACATAATATATAAAAATTTACTGAGAAAAAGTTAATTACAAATACATCCAACAAAGTACTAAAAAGTAATAACTTCTAGCAATTTCATAAATTTATATTTCACAATACAACATAACAATTAAAATAAAGTATCACAGTCTACAAACAAACAACCTCAACAATAAAGTACAACTAAACATAAAATAAACAAAAATCTAACTAACACATCACCAATCATCGTCTTCTTTTTCTTATTCTTCCACATCCAAATTTTGTTGCTGATATGGGGAAAAACAGGGTGAGTAGGAAAGTGAACCGAGTGATCACCCCTCATATATCTGATCATCACATCATCATAAGCAACATCATATTCAAACTTTTGTTTGGTCAAATCATCATTGTGTGCATTCCTGGCTTGCATGTTTTCTATTCTATTTCCCATCCCTAAGATATCTCCATGTTGCATCATCATCTGCTCCATAAGTTCCTGGATAGTAGGGGTACTAGAAGTAGTACTTGAAGTAGAAGGAATATCTCTAGTCCTACTTCTAGATCTTCATCCAACATGAGATTTATAAGTCTTTATATTGGCAGACCCAATAGGTTTTAGAGGTTCAATCCTCTCCTCATCCATTCTATAATCAACTCCTGCCTGTTCACATAGTGTGAAGATCAGGGCAGAATGAGCTAAACCACTAGTGGTCTCTCCCAAAGCAATAGATTGAGTGTTCCTATAAATAATACAACCTACATCTATCCTCATCACCTGTTGGATACAAAAGTTCAGGATGACTCTATTCTTTGTCACCTCACTATGATGATTTGTTGATATCATTCTCCCAGAAATAAAGTAGTGTCAGGCCTTAGATACTACATCTAACATAAAAAGAGGAAAGTTTACCTTAACATCATTCTTCACTTTCTAAGTTCCTCTTCCATCAGTAAGAAAAGAAATAACCTCAACCAAGACCTCATTCGTAGCAGGAAACAATTTGTACAGCAACTATACACATCTTCTAAATGATAAGATTCATTAATCTTTTTTGGAGTAAACTCCACCTTTTTCTCACAAATAAACACATAGTTTTTATAAGTCTCTTTAAAATTGACATAGAACTTCATCACTACGCCAATAATAGCCTCGGCAGTAAAGTAACAAAAATTTTCCCACTGCCGAGATTTCATCAATCTCACAACTTCTCCTGGATTTTTAAATGCTCGATCCGGAATCACTTTTTTAGTTGTAAGTAGACCATTTAAGCAAATTTTGGCCTTTTAATTAACAACCTTTGATCATCAAAATCCATCTTTCTCTTTCCTTTGCTCATTCTAGGTGTCATGGTAAATCTAAGAAAATTTGATAAAATCCAAATAAATTCCCAAAAATTCTAAAAATCATAATGTGGATCGTTTTAAACTTAAATCTACTAAGTAAGAGTTCTTCATCAAATGATTTTCTCAAAAATATTCAAAAATATTTCAAAATTTTGGATCTCGGCAATGTAAGATAAATCCTTGGTGAAAATAAAAATTTTTTAGTTCAAAGTGTAGCTCTTACCTAGAGAAGATGATATCCAAACTTCCTTTACCTTTAAATTGCCTCAAATCCAAGCAATAACAAGCCCTAGGTGCAAAAACTGGAGGTTTAAGGTGACTCAAAGGGTAAAAATGGCATTTTACTGTGCCAATAGCAAATTTTAAGGGCTTTGGGTGGTTTTTGGGTCGAGGGCGCCGTCGGCGCTAGTGGCCAAAAAATTCATTTTTCTATTTTTTTTTAAATTTTAATTTTCATTCAATTTTCTCCAAATTCTATTTAGTTTTTTTGAGCACTAATTTTCATTTTCAAAAAATTTCGCAAACAAACATTTTCACAAACAACACCAAACTAACTTTTATATATGAAAATACACTTTTGACAAATACATTCTTCTAATCACACTTTCACATCCTCAAAGCAAACTAAATTATAAATCAACATCAAAATCAAGCGACAACACTAGAACGCTGACACAAAACTATACAAATTAAAGTCAATAGAGTTCTAAAGCAAAGTAAAGTAAATTAAATCCACACAATTACATTAAAAACATAAGTATTTTTAACTAGTAGGGAGTCCAACTTCTTCAATTATTCTGCCACATCTTCAGTACTTTCTCCTCCTGTAATATCTCCATAGACTGTTAATGGACATACAAATTGTAGAAGGGTTGGTACGGGAATTGATCAGTCAAATTTTCATCAATACATCTTTTTTTTTTGAACATCTGCACCAATCCTGCTTCAACTGTCCTAGTATGATCAAAGTTCTCCTTATTCCTCCAATCTAGGTGATCAAAACGGCAGTTAAGATTTCCTATTGCATTCGTAATACTCTGAAGTTCTCTTTCTATTTTCTTCATTTTCTTTTCCAAAGCTATTGAACTTCTAACTGTTTGTGGCATCAATGGTGTTGACGCGTGTGATGAATGATCCATGATAATATCTAATGCTTCATTTTCATTTCCAATATAATTTTCATCAATAAAAATCATGGGATCCCAAGGTAATAAAACTTTTTCCCAACTTTCATATGGAACTTAAGATTAACTACAAAGTAGGAAAATTATGGAAGGATGCCCCAGTCTATATATTGGTCCATTCATAATAATACCCATAACAATTTGAAAATAATTGGCCCCACATCAATGGGTTTTTCCATTTGAATGCAATAGTTTAAAATGACACTTTATCTTTTAACTCTACTAATCTTCATGGTAGGGACTAATTTTGCAGATATGAAGAAATGTCATTGTTTTGATATTAGATTAAGCAGCGAAGTAGAGAAAATAATGTATCCCTCATCTCTGATTTCCCAGTTATCATTTTCATCAGTTAGAAAATTATATACATCTTGCATCATATCTCTCGTTGGGATAAAATTTGTATAATTAAAAATTAAAATGTTTTCTATCATATACAAATCATTAATTTGTGTCGGAGTAAATGATACAGCCTTACCTTAAATGAAGACAACTCCTTGGGTAATTCCATGAAAGTTAGCATAGAACTCCTTTACCTACTGGTACTACAACTGCAGTGGTAGTGTAGCACAGAACTTCCCAACGCCTATGCACAATGATTTTCTCAATTTGTGAACTTGGATTACTCAATCCATGAATGACAAAGCCTCTATCCTTGATAAGTCTCTTCTTTGTGATGACTTTATCGTATAATTTTTACACGTCAAAACTGATAAACTTTCTTCTATTGAAAACTCCATACCTTAAAGTATTTATGGAATTAGAAGCCACGAAATTTGAAATTAGGAGGTTTCTGGACTTCCAAGGCAGTTTTTAGGACTTTTAAAACACCTCTCGACAATTATTGAGGAGCAGATTCCTGTCAAAGTCTGTCAAATTCGCTCTGCACGTGTAAAACTGCTCGGGACATTGTCGGTGCTCCTGATGACGCTGTCGGTGCCATGGTCCATTAGGCAGGCGTCATCGGCACCAAAGGCCAAATTCACATCTTTCATTTTTTTGTTCAATTTGATTCCAAAATTTCCTCCAATACCAATATTGCCTTAATTTATGATATATAAAATTGTGTAGGACTCAAAAATATTATTTTTTCTAATATATGAATACACTTATTAAACAACATGGTAATATAAAGATATAAATTTATATATGGGTTGCCTCCCACAAAGCATTTGGTTTAACATCGTCAGCCCGACGTAACATCTATTTAATTCGATTGATTGAACATTAAAATTTCTTTAAATTGTGGTATGTGTCATTCATAATAATGTTTTAATCGATGCCCATTAACTTTAAATATATTTCTAGTTTTAGGATCCTTAATAACAACAGTTCCATAATGATAGACTTTAATCACTTTAAATTTTCCTAACCATCTGGAATTCAGTTTTTCTGGAAATAATCTCAATCTTGTATTATATAATAAAACTTCTTATTCAGGTTCAAACTTTTTATTAATAATCTTCTGATCATGCCATATTTTCATTTTCTCTTTATAGATTTTTACATTATCGTATGCTTCATTTCTAATCTCCTCAAGTTCATTGAGGTGCAATAATCTTTTCTCACGAGCATCTTTTAGATTAAAATTAAATTTCTTAATAGCCCAAAATGCTTTATGCTCGAATTTTTACTAGTAAGTAGCATGTTTTTCCAAAAATTAGTCTATATGGGGACATTCCAATAAGAATCTTATAAGCAGTTTTGTATGCCCATAATACAGTATCTAATCTAGCAGGCTAATCTAATTTATAGGGATTTACAGCTTTTCTAAAATTTTTTTTATTTCACAATTTAATATTTCTGCTAGATTGCTGGTCTGAGAAAGATAAGTAGTAGAGAGTCTATGTATAATATCATATTTTTTTTTATCAATTTCTCAATTCTCTTATTCCTAAAATGGGATCCTCCATCATTAATAATTACTCTCGGCATTCCATATCTTGTAAAAATATTTTTATTTCAAAATTTAGAAACACTCCGAGCATCAGATTTAGGTACAACAACAGCTTCAATCAATTTGGACATATAATCAACAACAAGTAATATATATAAATTTCTAAATAAAGGTATAAATAGTCCCATAAAATCTAATCCCCACACATAAAAAATTTCAACTTCCAATGTGTAATTTAGAGGCATTTCATTTCTTCTAGAAATATTTCCTACTCGCTGACATCTATCACATGTTTTAATATATTCATTAACATATCTAAAAAGAGTAGACCAATAAATCCAGATTGCAAAATTTTATATGCAGTTTTATTTGTTCCAAAATGTCCTCCAAATTCATAATCATGACATCTTTCAATTATTTGTCGAGTTTCTTCATAAGACACACACCGTCTAATAATTAGATCTTTACATTGTTTATATTATGGGTCATCCCAAAAATAGAATTTTGAATCATATTCAAATTTCTTTAATTGTTCATTCTTAATATTTGGTGGTAGAATATCACTTACAATATAGTTTACTATATCGACATACCACGGTATATTCATTTCATCAATACTATATAATTGTTCAATAGGGAAATTTTCTAAAATTTCATTTGCAAAATTAGTTAATATTTATTTTTCTAGTCTAGACAAATGTTTGGCTATTTGATTATCATTTCCCTATCTATCAACTATAGTAAAATCAAACTCTTAGAAAAGAAGTATTATTCTAATCAATCTTGGTTTAACATCCTTCTTTTGCATCAAGTATTTGATAACAGAATGATCTATATGCACTATACATTTGGTTCCAATCAAGTAAGGTCTAAATTTATCATAGGCATAAACAATAGCTAATAATTCTCTTTCAGTAGTGGTGTAATTAATCTGAGCATCATTTAGAGTTTGACTAGCATAATATATTACTTTAAAAATTTTGTTGTGTATTTGTCCTAAAACAACTCCAATGACATAATCACTAGTATCACACATTATTTCAAATGGTTTCCCCCTACCAGATGGGACTATTATAGGTGCAGTGAATAATTTTTCTTTCAATAAATCAAATGCTTTTATGCATTCCTCTTTTAAATCAAAATTTGTATCTTTTTCTAAAATTTGGCATAATGGTTTAGTTATTTTTGAAAAAAATTTTATGTAACGTCTGTAGAAACTAGCATGTCCTAAAAAAAACTTCTTACCCCTCTGACCTAGTAGGAGGTGGTGATTTTTTAATAACTTGAACTTTTGCAGGATCTATTTTCATGTCATTTTTAGAAATTTTATGCCCAAGTACAATTCCTGCTGCAACCATAAATTGACATTTTTCCCAATTTAGTACTAGGTTGATTTTTTCACATAATTTCAGAACTTTTTCTAAATTATTTAAACATAACTCAAATGAAGTCCCAAATATAAAGAAATCATCCATAAATACTTACATTTCATGTGCAATCAAATTACTAAAAATTGACATCATACATCTTTAAAATGTCGCATGTGCATTGCATAGTCCAAAAGGCATTCTATGAAAAGAAAATGTTCCATAAGGGCTTGTAAATTTTGTCTTCTTTTAATCCTCAAGAGCAATTGAAATTTGATGATAACCGGTATATCTACTAAAAAGTAGTAATATTTGTTTCCAACCAATCTATCCAACATTTGGTCTAGAAAGGGTAAAGGAAAGTGATCTTTCCTGGTGGCCATGTTTAATTTTCTATAGTCTATACAAATTCACCAACCAATAATTTGACTTATTGGAATTAATTCATTTTTCTCATTTACTTCAATGGTCACTCCTCCTTTTTTTGGAACATAGTGAATTGGGCTTACCAAAGCAATGTTTGAAATAGGATATATAATTCCAACATCTAACCATTTTAAGATTTCTTTTTTAATAACTTCTTTCATTATTGAGTTTAATCTCCTTTGAGGATCAGCTTTAGGTTCATACTTTTTATCTAATAGAATTTTGTGCATACAAATTGAAGGACTGATTCCTTTAATATCTACTAAAGTCCATCCAAAAGCATTTTTACATCTTTTTAACAATTCTATTAATTGTTGTTATTGAATTTCAATTAAATTAGAAGATACAATAACATGCCATGTAGATGAATCTCCTAAAAACACATATTTTAAATGGGTAGGTAATACATTCAGTTCAAGTTCAGGTGGTTTAATATTTGAAGGAATAAGATTTTTATTATCATTTTTCAACAAATCTAAAGTTTCAAATTTGTTCTGAATATAATCTAAATTCTCTTCTTTATTTCATTCTCATTCTCACTAAATTTTTCTTGCCTAAATTTTTCTTCAAACTCTTTTTTAAATTGCTCATTACTTAAATAATCAGTAACTTCCATCCTAAAACATTCATTATCTTTTCTATTGCAGGATATTTCATAGTTTTTGCAATATTAAATGTTACTTTTTGATCATTAACTCTCATTATTAATTCTCCTTTTTGCACATCTATCACAACTCTTCCCGCTGCAAGAAATGGTCTCCCCAAAATAATAGGAATCTCTTTATCTTCCTTCATATCTATTACTATAAAGTCTACAGGAAAAATAAAATTTATCCACTTTTACTAATACATCTTCTATAACTCCTTTAGCATAAGTGATTTATCAATTAGCTAGCTAAAGATATACCTCCATTCAATTTCATTTTCTAAGGAGATCCTTAAATATTTCATAGGCTTCATATATCGACTCCCCTTCAAACGGACAAAAAGATGTAATATCATTTCTAAGCTAAGCGATTTTCAAGGGTGAAAAATATTTAGCCAAGAATTTTTGTGATAGTTCTCCCCAAGTTCTGATAGATCCAGGTGCTAAATGAATTTAACCAAGCTTAAGCTTTGTCCCTTAAATAAAAAGGAAAATTTCTAAGCCTGACATCATCATTAGACACTCCATTATATTTAAAAGTAGCACATATTTCAAGAATCCCTTAATGAAAAGGAAAAAGCTAATCCTAACAACATCATTAGACACTCCGTCATATTTAAAAGTAGATAATATTTCAAGAAAACTAGCAAGACGTAAGTTAGGATCTTGAGTAGGTGTTCCTCCAAATTGATTACTTTTTACCATTTGGATAATAACAGGTTTAAGCTCAGAATTAGCAGTAACATCAAGATTTTGAATAGTTAAGTGAAGTTCATCTGCTGTTGGATTAGCACAATCTTTTAAAGGTCTTTATCAATTTTCATTTATTTGATTATCTAAGTTATTCACCATTTCATTCAAATGTTTAATTTTTTTTTGTTGTTTTCGAATTTTTCTAATAGCACATTCTAATTTTGAATCATTAGTTACTAAGCCTTCAGATCCAAAATTGCATAAACAAATATAATAAGAAAAAAAATTTATTTATAATCTCTAAATTGCAAAAATATAATAAGGAAAAATATATATAATCTCTAAATTTCCTAATTTACCAAATCTATTTAATTTACCATTACCTTCCTCAGAAACGATGCCAAAAACTTGATCCTCGAAATATAATTGTGTAAAATTTATAAAGTTGACTCCGCTTTACAACGGTGCCAAAAACTTAATGTGGTATTTTATTAATAATAGTGTTAAGCACTTAAGAATGACATTCTATGCAAGTATACGTATCGTTATTAAGTAATATAAAACTTTCTATTTAATTCCCAATATTGATCCCAAGAGGAAGATTTAAATTTGAAATGATGAATTAACTAGGAAAGTCATAGAAATCAAATGAAATTATTGTCACTAATTTTGAATGTGTAAAATACTATCAAAACTAAATTATTAACTATTAGCAAAATTTAAATGCAGAGTTTAAAACAGTAACTACTAAATTATTTTTGTGTGGTGAAGTTTTCTAATGTGAAAAAGCATCTTTCCCACTACACTGACCTTTTTAGTGAAATGTGATGAGCCAAATAGGAGTAATTTTAATTCTCTAGACTGATTTAGTGTTATAGAAAATCAATGGCTAATATTCAGTTTAGACTCTAAATCTGTGGTTAGGCTAAGATGATATTGGCTCCCACTCCAGAGGTCCTACTTCCCTTCCCCTGAATGCTAACTTTTGCTTTAGTTCTTAAACACTAAGATCGAATTAAGGATTTTAGTCTGTCACCCTAAAAATATTTAATTCTACACCCAATAAAGTATATTTCTTTATTTATTTGCACTTATTTCTATGAACGAAATACTCCTTCATGGACTTAAATGTGATTCTCACTTTGTTGAAGAACTCATACTCCATTTCCCGGATAATATGTTTCACAATATATTTTAACAATTCAATTCGCCAGATCTAAAAGTAAATTAAAAGCAGAGTTGAAAAACCATCACAATTTATTTTATAATTTAACATTGACACATCTAAATTATCTCTTCGTTTCACCATCTCTGAGAGTAGGAAGAAAGATAAATGAAACTACTCATACTTAATGAGAAAGATACAACAAAACACAAATTTCATATATAAAGGAAAGTTCATACAACAATAATAAACAAACAACGCTTATCTGAAACTCTCTCTCAAAGAAAATCCCTTGTAGCCTCTCTTAGGAAATGTAGGAAGAAGAAATCTCTCACTTCTCTTCCTTTTTAACACTTCTTAGAGAAGAATTCACACTTAAACTCACCATAAGAACTCAAAACTATAAAGAAAATAACTAACTAATTGTGTGGAATGGCATGGAACGATGTAAATGGGGTGTATGCATGCGAAGAGAAAATTTGAGGGAGTGGAGGAGCGCGAAAAGGTGCGAAGGGGCTTTTTTTTATTAATTTTGGCCCTAAATAGAGCCTAGGGTCGGTTCTCCAATAGGTGCATCAGAAAACTCTTCAAAATGCATCCAAATTAATCAAATCTACTAGACATAGAGCCTGCACCGACACTGGCGTTGTCGACTCCTATTATGGCGTCGTCGACGCCATAAGCTATTTAATTAATCCGTCGTCTCTTTCAAATGACACCATCGACACCCAATTTGGCGCCAACGACACTAATTTTTTTTTTTAAAAAACTACTTTTTGACTATAAATTTCATCATTTTTGCTCTAAATTCTAAAAATCAATAACCTGCAATAAAATATGAAAAATACCTTCCATTAAAATGGAATATGACAAAAAATGGGTATAAAATATGGGTCTAAAAATGCATATATTTTTGGTGTATCAACTTATGATTGTTTTTTTTTTGCTTTTTGAGTTTTGTTTGGAATAATTCACATATATTTATATTTGTGTTTTCATAGAGTTCATGTATCTAAGAAAAAAAATTTAAAAATAGTTTATTTACCTAATTTTATGGAAAAATTGATAATTTTTTATCAAAATAAAAAATGCAAATTTTTGGAACTGGCGCATGATGCACCGAATTCTAAAGAGCTGGCGCTGAGCGACTAAAATGACCTAAAACTTTTTAAAAGGCAGTCTTTGGCATTTTTTGTGGGTTCTTCTTCTTATAACTCCCAAAGACTGATTCCAAAGTCCATTTTCAGGGTAAAACGAGGGAGGAGTCACTAGATTTCAATTCCAATGGTGTCCTACTAAAAATTTCGCTATATTTGGGATTTTCAACTAGAGAAAGTTTGTCAGTTTCGATGCGCAAAAGTTTCATGATCATGTTCTAGTGAAGAAGAGGCTAATTAAAGAAAGGAGGTTTGTGAATCGAGGATTCAATACACTGAATACTCGAGTTGAAGATATTATTACGCAGAGACATTGGGAAGTGCTTTGTTACATTACTGTCGCTATAGTCATCCCTGTGGTTAAAGCGTTTTATGCAAATCTACATGGAATCAACCAAGAATTTGTCTATGTACGAGGCAGGTTTGTGAAATTCACTCCTTTAAGAATAAACGAGATGATTATAATTGAAAATGTGCTTATCTGCCATTACGCAAATTTTACTCCTACGAGAGATAATATGAATGAACTCTATCAAAACCTTATGGATGAAGATGCGAATTGGGAGGCCAGAGATGATAGAAATGTAAGTTTTTGTCATCGTTGTTAAATCCTGCTTCTAAAGAATGACACTTCTTTATTGCATCAAAGTTATTACCTACAATGAAAATCAGTAAGATAACTAAGGAGAGTGTTATTTTAAATTATTGTATTTAAACTGGAAAACCTATTGATATTGGAGAAATCATTGTGAAATCGATTTTATGTTTGATTGTGAATGGGTCTACAACTGGACTTGGACATCCATCTACTATTTTTCTAATATGTAGTCAATTATAAGTACCTTATGAGAGTTGGGAAAAAGTGCTTCTTCCTTGGAAGACGATGAATCCAGAAATTTATTGGAACTGTATTGGAAGGAGAGATAAAAATGATATGAAAGCACTGATGGATCAAGAATCCCATAAATCATCATCTATTCAGCCTTACTTTAGTTTTAATGCACTTTTGAAAAGGATCAATAAGATAGAAAAAGAGGTGCAGAATCTTATGCATGCAATTGAGAATATTTCTGAAAACTTGGATCACTTGGATTGGAGACAAAGAATATTTTGAGTATACCAGTCGTATTGAAGATGGTTTGGTACGTATGTTCAAGAAACATGCTTGGATTGGGGAGGATTAGACTGATGAGTTTCTCTATCGACCCTTCTACAATTTGTATGTGCACTACCAATCTATGGGAGATATCCAGGAGGTCGAGAGTGAAGAATATGTTTGAACTTAATCTATGCACAGAACACTGTATTTAGTACTGCTTGTTTTAGTTGTTTGTTGTGTTGGATTGCATTTACTTTTATTGTTGAACTTGGAATTTTGATATTTAGGTTTCAATCTTAGGATGTTTTCGTTTGCTTTAAACACTAAAATAGATGTTTGTTGGCTTGATAAATATTAGTTTGTCATGGCGCATATTTTATATATAAAAGTGAGTTTTGGGTTGTTTGTGAAAGATGGATGATAGAGTAATGTTTAATTATGCTTATAAGGGTTCATTGGAGTTAATTAGAGATAGACGTAAAGTGGTACGAAGCATATTTTTATAGAAAATAAAAATTAGAAAAATTAAGGTGTTGGCGCAAGATGCGCCAGATTGGTGCATGATGCGTCGGTTTACAAAGAGTTGACGCACGATGCACCAAATTCTAAAAAATGCCAGATTGCTAAGAAAATCACGAAGTCACAAAGTAAAACTCCATTTTTACTACTTGGGTCATCTCCTACCTTTAAACATTGACCTAAGGCTTCACATTGAGCGCGATAGAGAATATTTTGGAGGCTAAAAATCATAGATTTCAACTCTGGGTAAGAGCTTCACTTTAACTTTGAAATTTTTAATTTTCAACATGGATTTTTCAAACAATGTAGAAAATCCAAAAGTTAGGATTTTTGATGAAAGTGCTTGAAGAAAACTCATGGTGAAAAGTTTCTTTCCAAATAATCTTACTTCAGGAGTTAGATTTTTGATTTTGCAATTTATTTGAAATTTATTTGGATTTTGTTAGAATCTCAAATGGCTCCATGAGTGAAGAGAGGAAGGATAGATGATTTTGATGAACGAAGATTTGTTAATTTGAAGGCCCAACACAGTTATAACACTCAAATTGAATCAAGAAGATTGATCCAGGAATGAGCATTTGCTAACCCGGGTGGCGAGATTAAGAGCTTGATTCTTTCTAAAAATCAGGAATAATTTTGCTACTTCACTGTAGAAGCCATTGTGCTAATGAGTCAGAAGTTTTATACCAACTTTAGATTTACTGATGAAGATCACTTTCTTGTGAGAGGTAAATAAGTTGAATTTACTGCAGAAAGGATCAATATTTTTTGTGGGCTGAGGAATGTATTTTTTGATGAATATGTTGCATTCGTGATGATTGATTCATCACTGGATGAAGTGATTGCCTTCTTGACTGATGGAAGAGGAGAATGAAGGATTAAAAATAATAAGATAGTTAACTTCTCTGCTTTCATGTTGACTAGTCAGTCAAAGGTATGACACCACTTCATTTCTGCTAGATTACTACCAGCAAATCATCTGGTCGATGTAACAAAGGATGGAGTTGTATTGAAATATTGCATTCTGAAAATGAAAGCAATAGATGTTGGTGCTCTTATAGTTCATCATGCACGGAGCATAGCTAAGAGCTCTACAACTAGTGGTTTGGGTTACTCTGCTTTGATTTTCACTCTTTGTGAGCAATCAAGAGTAGTGTCCCATAGAAATGAAGAAAGATTACATCCACAAAATCCTATTGGGAAGCATACAATTTAGAGAGTTGAATCATTTATTGAATCTAGGGGTGGAAGAAGTGATAGACCGTCTACATCAACTGCAGGGGCATCTACTTCTCACCCTGCATCATTAGAAAACTCTATGGACCAACTCATGATTCAATGATTGGATAAAGTAAATATTCAGAATCAAATTGGAGAGATTGGAGCAAGAATTGCTATAATGATGAGTATCAGCAGAGGAAAGTTCAACACGATATAGTTTTGAGGATGCTATGGTGAGGTATGTTCGGGGTGAGTACAATGTGGAATTTCCTACTTACCCTTGCTTTAGTCCATATGCTCCTATTCATGAAGAAGAAGAAGAAGAGGAAGAAGAAGATGATGATAAGGAAGGCGATGAAGATTGATGCTTTTTGGTGTTAGTTTATTTATTTTGTTTAGTTGTTTGTTTGTTTGTATGTTGTTTGGATTTTATTTGATTAGCATTTAAAATTTTAATAGTAACAATAGATTTTTACTTTTTTCTGCATTTTTAGTATTTTTAGTTTTTGTTTCTGTTTTTAAATCTCAACGAACTCTTTAGAATATATTATGTCTCATTTAATGCTTTAAAGCCTGTATGTATTTTTTAAGTTAGTGTCTGCAGTATATCAGAGCCCAGTTTCATAGCCAAAAATCATCTACAGGGTAATTTTTATTTTCATACATTTACTGTTTTCTTTCACCAATTGAATTTTGTACTAAAATATTTTTTTTAAAATACTTAAAAACTTAAGTTTGGGGGAAAAAAAAATCTTTTAAAAAAGAAGTAAACTAAATTTTATTTGTCCTTAAGTAACAATATTTTTAAAATTAATTTAACATGAACTGGGACAATAAGATTAAACTTAAATGACTATACTTAATTTTATGAATATTATGGTAAATTTAGGTAAATATTTTTAATAATGAAGGTCAATTCTAATCTTAAAGATATTTAGTATGATAAGATAAGGCTAAGTTTTTCTATTTAAAGTAACGGAAATAGTATTTTTGAAGTATTAAGAATTTTAGAGATTCATGTAAGAAGAAAAGAATGAGACTTTATGAAAATCATAAACTAATATGAATTTCTAAATTAAAGAAAGGTAAGGAGTTTTGAGAGGAGGATAGTGAAGTTCAGAATAATTAAAGGCTATCTAGATATAGTAATCCTCACTTGAAAAAGAAAAAAAAAAGGAATGGATATAAGAGATCCTAAAAGAAAAAAAATAAAAGAAAAGAAAAATAAGTGAGGAGAAACTTGAGAGGATGTCTAATAAAAAATTGGCTTCACTTGAATAAACTTAAGGAAAAAGTTTTATTACATTTTCTAAACTTATATTGGATTATTAATAACATTATTAGTAAAGTTTGCCTGAAGTTCTTTTGCATATGAATATTCTAAATATCATTGATATGATAAATTGCAATTCTTCTTGAAATAAATAGAGATTCAAAAATTTTAAAACTGACTACTAAGTACTCTTAGACTTAGAATTTGAATCTAAGTTATTAAAGTTTTTTTTCTTAAATTTTACTATTTTATTTATTGAACTAATGTATAGAAGTTATAAGTTAGTCTCTATCTTAGGTCATACATTTTTATGAAGCAAAAGTGTCACTTGAGGACAACTAACATTTAAGTTTGGGGGATTTTGATACACCAAAATAATATGTTGTTTTAAGTATATATTTTATGATTATTTTTGGTGATATTATACTTTAAATAATGGTATTTTCATGTTTTTGTTGTAGGTATATAAATTTTAGGCATTTAGAGCAAAAGTAGCAAAAAGGCAAAATTTGGAGCCAAAATAGCGAAGTTTTGAATTCTGGGGCATGATGCGCCAGATTGATGCCAGATGCACCGAATTGACGCCAAATGCACCAAAACCAAAAACAGTGCAATCTTTAGCAAACTGGTGCACGATGTGCTAGATTGGCGTTAGATGCGCCATTTGACAGAGAGTTGCCGCATGATGCACCAGATTTGGCGCAGATGCGCCACTGACGACTTTTTGCAGATTAAGGCAGTTTGAGATAAATTTTGCACAAATTTTCAATAGGACACTTGTTTTAATCACCCTTTGGAGTAAAATAATGCATCTATATACTTTGAAAGGTT
Source organism: Phalaenopsis hybrid cultivar (assembly GCA_002079205.1). Taxonomy (NCBI): domain Eukaryota; kingdom Viridiplantae; phylum Streptophyta; class Magnoliopsida; order Asparagales; family Orchidaceae; genus Phalaenopsis; species Phalaenopsis hybrid cultivar. The sequence goes on from JXCR01127967.1 coordinate 47,955, forward strand.
CTTTTATGAAGAGATATGTCTCTTGGATCAATGGAAATGTCTTTTGAATTCAAAAGAGTTAACTTTTGCACAAATTTTTGGAGAGAATTTTAAATTATTTTTGGAGGGAGACAACCTTTAATAAAAGAGAAGAAAGTCTACGGCTAGAAAAAGAGAAGAGGAGTTTTGGTTGTGAGGTGTGTGATACACCAAACATATATCCATTTTTAGACCCATAATTTATACTTATTTTTAGTGATATTGCACTTTAATGGAAGATATTTTTCATATTTTATTGCAGGTTGTTGATTTTTAGGAATTTGAGAAAAAAGAAAGTAAACAAGATGAAATCTGGAGTCAAAATGGAATTATTGAAAATTGTTCAGCGCCAACGATGCCGTTTGATAGAGAACTTAAATTTAATTACAGGCCTCTGGTGCCGACAGTGTCAGTGTTGGTGCAGGCGCTGTTTCTAGAAGATTCAACAAATTTGGACCTTTTTGAAGAGTGTTTGGATGCACCTATTGGAGAACCGACCCTAAGCTCTATTTAGAGCCAAAATTGATCAGAAAAGATGCCCTTTCGCACCTCTTCGCGCTCCTTACTCACTCAGATTTCCTATTCGGACGCCTACACCCCCTTTACATTCTTCCGTGCCATTCCAAACCATTAGTCATTTATTTTATTTATAGATTTGAGTTTTTATGGTGGTTTTAATTGTGAATTCTTCTCTAAGAAGTGTTTGAGAGGAAGAGAAGTGAGAGATTTCTTCTTCCTACATTTCTAAGAAGAGGCTATGAGGGATTTGCTTTGAGAAAGAGTTTCAGATAAAAGTTGTTTGTTTATTATTGTTGTATGAACTTTGTTTTATATATGAAATTTTTGTTTTGTTGTATCTTTCTCATGAAGGCTGTGTAATTCCCTTTATCTTTTGCCCTGCTCTGAGATATGGAGAAATGAAGAGATAATTTGGAAGTGTCAATGTTAAAATATAAAATAAATTGTGATGGTTTTTCAACTCTGCTCTTAATTTACTTTTCGATCTGACAAATTGAATTGTTAAATATGTTGTGAAACATATGATCCGAGAAATGCAGTATGAGTTCTACGAGAGAGTGAGAATCACATTTAAGTCCATGAAGGAGTATTTCGTTCATGGAAATAAGTGCAAATAAATAAGAAAATGTACTTTGTTGGGTGTATAATTGGAGATTTTTAGGGTGACAGACTAAAATCCTCGATTGAATCTTAGTGTTTAAGAACTAAAACGATAGTTAGCCTTCAGGGGAAGGGAAGTGGGAGCTCTGAAGTGGGAGCTAGTATCCTCCTAGCTTCGCCACGGATTTAGAGACCAAACCTGAGATTAGCCAATGATTTTATAAAACACTGAATCAGGGTAGAGAATTAAAATTGCTCCTATTTGGCACAATACAAATTTAAACCATTTATCACATCTCATTTCACCAAAAAACTCATTATAGTGGGAAAGATGCTTTTTCATATTAGAAAACTTCACCACATAAACATAGTTTAGTTGTTACTATTTTAAAATCTGCATTTAAACTCTGCTAGTAGTTAATAATTTAGTTTTGATTGTATCTTAAACATTCAAAATTAGTGACAGTAATTTCATTTTACTTCTATGAATTTCCTAGTTAATTTATCATTTAAAATTTAAACCTTTCTCGTGGGATCAATATTTGGGACTTAAATAGAAAGTTTTATATTACTTGATAACGATACGTATACTTGCGTAGAGTCACAACATTAAGGTCTTAACGTTATTATTCATAAAATACCACATCAACTTTTTGACATCGTTGTAAAGCGGAGTCAATTTTATAAATTTTACACAACTATATTTCTGTGGATCAATTTTTTTGCACCGTTGTTGGAGAAGGTAACAATAAATTAAATTGATTTGATAAATTAGGAAATTTAGAGAAAAAATATTAAAAATAAAAAAATACATAAAATCAAAAATTAAAAAAATATATATAATTATATATTTAAGAGTATTTTTAAGAAAATTTTCTTTGCTTATTATATTTATTTATGTGAAATATTGGATGTGAATGTTTAGTACCTTACAATTCATAATTAGAATGTACTATTAAAAAAAATTTGAAAACAACAAAAAGAAATTAAAAATTTCAACGAAATAGCGAATAACTCATATAATCAAATAAATGAAAATCGACAAAGTCCTTTAAAAGATTATGCTAATCCAGTAGCAGATGAACTTCACTTAACAATTCAAAATCCTGATGTTACTGCTAATTCATTTGAGCTTAGACCTGCTATTATCCAAATGGTACAAAATAATCAATTTTGAGAAACACCTACTGAAGATCCTAACTTACATCTTGTTAGTTTTCTTAAAATATGTGATACTTTTAAGTATGAAGACTATCTAATGATGTTGTTAGGCTTAGAATTTTTCCTTTTTCATTAAGGGTTAAAACTAAAGCTTGGTTAAATTCATTAGCACCTGGATCTATCAGAAATTGGGGAGAACTATCACAAAAATTCTTGGCTAAATATTTCTCACCCTCAAATACCGCTAAGCTTAGAAACAATATTACATCTTTTTGTCAGTTTGAAGGGGAATCAATATACAAATCCTGAGAAAGATTTAAGGATCTCCTTAGAAAATGTCCACACCATGCGTTACCAGATTGGTTAAAATTCAAAATTGTTACAATGGATTAGTAAGATCACTTAGATCTATTATATATGCTGCTATAGGAGGATCTCTAATGTCAAAATCATTCGATGAAGCATACTTTTTAATAGAAAAAATGACTACTAACAATTTTCAATAGCCCTCTTAACGGGTAGATTTAGCTAGTACTCATGAATCTGATGCAATTTCTATTTTAACATCTCAAATTGCTATTATATAAAAAAAGAAATTGGAGTGAACTCTTCTCAAATACCACCAATAATAGAGGAAAATTAGCTATGGCAGATAATTGATACTCAATCATCTTATGATAATTTGAATGCTATTAATAATCAAAATAGCAATCCCTACTTTTATTATTACAGCCCTGGATGGGAAATCACCTTAATTTTAGTTGGAATAATTATAATAATTCAATGAACCCCTCAAGAAATTTAAACAACCAAGGAAATCCTTATTATTGACCTTATTATCCTTTCAGATTTAACTCTAACCCTAACCCACAAGTTAAGGAAAAAAAGCTGACGATGGGAGAGGTAATGTTGAATATGGGAAATTAAATACAAAATCAAGGGGCTATTATTAGAAATATTAAAATTCAATTAGGACATATTGCTACTGCGCTTAGAAACAGACCTTCAAGAAATCATTTGAGTACTGTGGAGTTAATCTAAAAGATCAAAATAAGGAGCAAATTAAAGCAATTCCATTACAAAGTGGAAAAGAAGTTGAAACAAGAATCCAAAAAGAAATTGAAGTTGATAAGGAGAAGGAAGAGATTGAAAGTGACCATAATGAAAATGAATCAATACAAGTTCCTTTGGAAAAACCACTACGTCTGTTTCCTCAACTATTAAAGCAGAAGAATAAAGAAATACAATTTACAAAATTTTTAAAAATCCTTAAGAAGTTAACAATAAACATTCCTTTCATTGAGGCTTTGGAACAAATGCCAAGTTATGTAAAATTTATGAAAGATATACTAAATAGGAAAAGGAAGTTAGCAGATCATGAGACCGTTGCACTCAGTGAAGAGCGTAGCGCTATTATTCAAAAAAAGCTTCCTGAAAAGTTACAAGATCGTGGTAGTTTTACTATACCTTGTGTAATTGGTGAAAAGTTTTATGGAAAAGCCTTATGTGATTTAGGAGCGAGTATTTATGTGATTTAGGAGCGAGTATCAATCTTATGCGTCTATCAATTTTTAAATGTTCAGATTTATAAGAGATTTCCCTTACTATTGTAACTCTTTCGTTTGCTGATCGATCAATCACTTATCCTAAAGGAGTTATAGAAGATGTATTGGTAAAAGTGGATACATTTATTTTTCCTGTATACTTTATAGTATTAGATATGGAGGAAGATAAAGAGATCCCTATTATTTTGGGGAGACCATTTATTGCAACAAGGAGAGCTGTGATAGATGTGCAAAAAGGAGAATTAATAATGATAGTTAATGATCAAGAAGTAGCATTTAATACTGCAAAAGCTATGAAATATCCTACAATAGAAAAAGTTAATGAATGTTTTAGGATGGAAGTTACTGATTATCTACGTAACGAGCAATTTAAGAAAGAGTTTGAAGAAAAATAAGGAAGAAGAATTTAGTGAGAATGAGAATGAAATAAAAGTAGAGAATTTAGATTATATTCCGGACAAATTTGAAACTTTAGATTTGTTGGAAAATGATAATAAAAATCTCATTCTTTTAGAAAATAAACCACTTTAACTTGAACTGAAAGTATTACCTTCCCATTTAAAATATGTGTTTTGAGGAGATTCATCGACATTGACTGTTATTATTTCTTCTAATTTAACTAAAATTCAAGAAAAAAAAATTAATAAAAATGTTGAAAAGATATAAAAAGGCTTTTGGATGGACTTTAGCAGATATTAAAGGAATTAGTCTTTCAATTTGTATGCACAGAAGTCTATTAGATGAATAGTATGAGCCTAATGCTGATCCTGAGAGGAGATTAAAATAATAAAAGAAGTTGTTAAAAAAGAAATCTTAAAATGGTTAGATGCTGGAATTATATATTATATTTAAGATAGTTCTTAAGTAAGCTCAATTCACTGTGTTCCAAAGAAAGGAGGAGTGATCGTTGAAGTAAATGAGAAAAATGAATTAATTCTAATAAGACAAGTTACTGGTTGGCGAATTTGTATAGACTATAGAAAGTTAAACATGACCATGAAAGATCACTTTCCTTTACCCTTTCTAGAACAAATGTTGGATAGATTAGTTGGAAAAAAATGTTATTGCTTTTTAGATGGATATACCAGTTATCATCAAATTCTAATTGCTCCTGAGGATTAAGAGAAGACAACATTTACAAGCCCTTATGGAACATTTGCTTTTCATAGAATGTCTTTTGGGCTATGCAATGCACCTGCGACTTTTCAAAAATGTATGATGTCAATTTTTAGTAATTTGATTGAACATGGAATGGACGTATTTATGGATGATTTCTCTGTATTCGGGACTTCATTTGAATTATGCTTAAATAATTTAAAAAAAGCTATGGAATTATGTAAATAAATCAACCTAGTACTAAATTAGGAAAAATGTTAATTTATGATTGCGGGAGGAACTTTACTTGGGCATAAAATTTCTGAAAATGGCATGGAAGTAGATCCTGTAAAAATTCAAGTTATTGAAAAATTACCACCTCCTACTATGGTTATAGGGGTAGGAAGTTTTTTAGGACAATCTAGTTTCTACATGCGTTACATAAACAATTTGTCAAAAATAACTAAGACATTATGCCAAATATTAGAAAAAGATACAAAATTTGATTTTAATGAGGAATGCATAAAACATTTGAATTATTGAAAGAAAATTTAATCACTGCCCCTATAATAGTCCCACCTGATTGGGAGAAAGCATTTGAGAAAATGTGTGATGCTAGTGATTATACTATTGGAGCTGTTTTAAGACAAAGTCACAACACAATTTTTAAAGTAATATATTATACAAGTCAAACTCTAAATAATGCTCAAATTAATTACACGATTACTGAAAGAGAGTTATTATCTATTGTTTATGCCTTTGATAAATTTATACCTTACTTGTTTGGAACCAAATGTATAGTGCATTCAAATCATTCTTCTATCAAATACTTGATGCAAAAGAAGGATGTTAAACCAAGATTGATTAGATGGATACTTTTTTTGCAAGAGTTTGACTTTTCTGTAGTTGATAGCAAGGGAAATGATAATCAAGTAGCTGATCATTTGTCTAGACTAGAAAAAAAATATTAACTAATTTTACAAACGAAATTTTAGAAAATTTCCCCGATGAATAATTATATATTATTGATGAAATGAATATACTGTGGTATGCTGATATAGTAAATTATATTTTAAGTGATATTTTATCACCTGATATTAAAAATCAACAATTAAAGAAATTTATATATGATTCAAAATTCTGTTTTTGGGATGACCGATATTTATATAAACAAGGTAAAGATCTAATTATTAGAAGGTGTGTGTCTTACGAAGAAACTCAAAAAATGATTGTAAGATGTCATAATTCTAAATTTGGAGGACATTTTGGAACAAATAGAAATGCACATAAAATTTTATAAGCTAGATTTTATTGGCCTACTCTTTTAGAGATGTTAATGAATATATTAAAACATACGATCGACATTAGCGAGTAGAAAATATTTCTAGAAGAAATTTAATGCCTCTAAATTACACATTGAAAGTTGAAATTTTTTATGTGTGGGGATTAGATTTTATGGGACTATTTATGCCTTCCTTTGGAAATTTATATATATTATTTGTTGTTGATTATATGTCCAAATGGATTGAAGCTATTGTTGTACCTAAATGTGGTGCTCGGAGTGTTTCTAAATTTTTAAATAAAAATATTTTTACAAGATATGGAATGCTAAGAGTAATTATTACTGATAGAGGATCCCGTTTTCGGAATAAGAGAATTGAGAAATTCATAAAAAAATATGATATTATGCATAGATTATCTACTGCTTATCATCCTCAAACTAACGGTCTGACAGAAATATGAAATCGTGAAATAAAATGATATTTAGAAAAAGCTATAAATCCCTATAAATTGGATTGGTCTGTTGGATTAGATACTACATTATGGGCATACAGAACTGTTTATAAGACTCTTATTAGAATGTCCCCATATATACTTATTTTTGGAAAAACATGACACTTACCTGTAGAATTGGAGCATAAAGCATTTTGGGATATTAAGAAATTTAAATTTAATCTAAAGATGCTGGTGAAAAAAGATTATTTCAACTCAATGAACTTGAAAAGATTAGAAATGAAGCATATGATAATGCAAAAATCTATAAAGAGAAAATGAAAATATGGTATGATCAGAAGATTATTAAGAAGAAGTTTGAACCTGGACAATAACCATAATGATACATAATCAATTGATATTTCATTTAAGAGTTATGTGGGTGGGTTCCCTTAAGGCAGGTTTGAGTCATAAAAGATTATGGTGCCCACAATTAAAGCCAGACTTGTAGTATTTAAAGATGTTAATCACCAATCATATTATCTTCTATATCCAATCAATTTAGTTTAGACATCGAGCCTATGTCACTACCAAGCCCTTAATAATCATAATGGGGAAATTGAAGTTGGTTAAGATTTTAGTTTAAGTGACATATGTTCTTATTGAAAGATCATATCATCATCAATTTTAGGCCTAAGATAAGCAAATAATCATCTTCCTATCTTAAGCCCATCACCTAAGAATCATTTGATCTTAATTGACTTCTAAGTCATGATGATTAGGGGAGTTAGGATTTTTGTTCATATTATAGAAAAGGTGGTGAGTTTCTACCTTTTAATCCCATTGTATTTTAATCATCCAAATATGTTCATTAGGATCAAAATTATCGATTTTTCCATTGTTAATCTTAAATTCTGATTAAGGCACCAAAATCTAAAGTTACCCCTTTGCCTTTGTGGCTCCTCACCTCATAACTCATAAGTCAATATTTAAACAACTTTGAGAATTTAGAGTGCCCTATCCATTGGTAAATTAAAACATCAGAGCAGAAAATCTGGGTTTTTAAAATTTAATTTAAATAATCATTTAAACTCAAAAGGTAGTATTTTCAAAGTTGATTTTACTTAACTATCCAAAATAAAGTTTTTTATTCATCGAAAAATTACTAGAGGTCCCCTTTGGTCAGAGGAACACTTAGACAAAAATTTGATGATTTTTTAATTAAAATTTTATTATTATTATTTAATTATTAACAAATTCCAATGATTTAATTAAATGGAAAAAATGGTTTTACTTACAAAAATTATTTTTATATTCTTATTAAACTTCTCTAAGTTTAGAAGACTCAGAGAATCAAATTTTTGTATTTTTATGATTTTTAATTTATTTATTATAATTATTTTAATGACAAAAAGAAGGAAAAATGTATTTTTATGCTTTTAAAATTTATTTTTAGCTTGGAAAAGTTAGGGAAAATATTTTAATGAGTCGTAAGTGATCATGAGACCATTAGGCACACTTTAAAATGTTTTTTGTATTTTTGGGATTTTTAATTATTTTAAATTCAAAATAAATGAAGTATTTTCTCAAAAATAACTTTTATAAACAACTTTTCATAATTTTTCCAAGTGTATTTAATTTAATATAATTATTTTTGTACAAAAATACAATGTTTATTAGAAAATCAACATTAATGTCAAACTTAATCAAATAATTTTAAAATTTTTACAAGGGGTAAACATGATTTTAATACACATTGTGGAATTAATTTTGTCAAAATTTTTTTAATATTTAATTTACATATATTAAAAGAAGATATAAGCATTTAATTAATAATAGAAATGTACAAAATGGTTCAAATCATCATATAATTTTTCCTAATTTTCTCTGACTACCGGAAGACTACTAAAATTATCCTCATAATTTCCAATAGTATTTTAATTTATATAATTAAAATAAGCCAAAATAGTTATCCTAGATTAAAAATTAGGGTTAGAAGCATAGAGATACTTTCTGACCTTAAAAAATCACAGAACATTCCCTTTGTTATAAGGAATAAACCTTAAAAATCTCAAGCCATGGTGAGCACTGCTTGATCAAAATGAATTAAAATACTTGAGAGAGTATTTAATTCAGTAAAATCAGGGAGTAAGAAAATAATTTTTATTTTTAGTCCACATTACTCTCATCTATTCACTGAGCAAGAGAATATTTTTATTTTATTTTTATGATTTTTCTACACAAAGTTACGATTTCTCAAAGATCAGACATTAAAATAAATAAAAAATCCTCCTATTTATCTATTTATCCACGCAACACCACCTCAACCTCATTTGCTTCAAAGTCCCCACGCGGTGCTCCGCCATTGGACGCCACCAACCACGTAGCAGCCTAATCAGCCTGCCTTTTCGCTCCTCCCACTCATCCGACTTGATCTTATTCGTCCACTGAATAAACGCATGATCAGATGGCTCTCAGTCATCATCCCCGATAGCTAGAGCCCGTGAGCCGTTAAATTTCTAGACCTAAGATCTCTCTTGATACTCAACCAAATCACCTGGGGTTTGTTCCTACACTTTTATCTATTCAAAAAGAACATTTCTATAGAGTTGATGAAGCATGAAATCAACCATTACACATGGAGAATCAAAATGAGCTCGATTTAAGGTTGAGAATCAAAATGAGCCCGATTTAATACCTTTGTCTGAGAGGAGACGTGATCCCTGGATACTGCTAATATGCAAAGTAAAACATTAATTTAGATTATATTTCACTTATATTTCCTTACTTTGCAACAAAACCAAAAACTTGATCTTGAAGAAAAATAAGAATTTAATTTTTAATTTATATATATTAGGATACTATGCAAGTATACATATCAATATCAAGTAATATAAGACTTTTTGATTAAGACCTGAATATCGAACCCACAGGGAGAATACACAATATGCACTATTGAATAACAAACTTTCTATTTTTAATAAAAAAATAATTATCTAAACTAAAGATGATTTTTGAAGTAATGAAAATTTAAATATTTTTGGTATTTTCAATATTTTGATAGAACAATAAAGATTTAAGAAGATAACTAGAGTTTTTGTAGAAGAAAAGCACTAAATATGAAAATATCTTTCTTCTTGTTATGAACCAATAATAAGTATAGAAATTCTATTGTGAAAGTATGTAAATTGTGTTGTGCCAAATAGTAATAATAATATTCTTTACCCTTACTAGCGATGTTATAAAGAATATTGACTATTTTAAAGTTTGAATAGCTTTGAAGTCCGGCTAGGTAGGGAAGACACTAGCTCTCACTCTAAAGTTTTCTCGATTCCCTCCACTTGGGGGCTAACATTCTCGTATCAGAACCTAAAACAATTATTCAAATTGGGGGCTTTAACTTGTCGCTTTAAAGTCCTCTAACTCTACACCCTTCAATGAATATTTCCCTATTTACTTGCTCTCAATCATGTAAACTACATTCTCATTCATACAACCTCATGTGATTCTTTTCAATTATTGACTGAGACAATACCAACCCAGTTCTTTCATGTTCTCACAACAAATTTTGACATCTAGATTGATCAAATTAAGAAGTAAATGAAGTGCATGAATTTAAATCATCATAACTTCTTCCATCATTAAATATCAATACTATCCACAAATTCCGTCCAAAACTTAATTACTTATCATTTTAAGAAGAAAGATAAAGAAAACTACTCAGAATCCATGGAGAAAATAAAACCACATTTTAGTTTAAAAGAAGAAATCATTGTCAAACCAACAACAAGTCTCAATTAAAACTAAAAGTAGTCTCAAAACAAAAAGAAAAAAAGTTTATCTCAAGTCCTCTACCAAAATCTTGAAGTTTCTTTGATTCTCTTCTCTTTACAATCACTCAAAATAAAATAACAAAAAGGATAAAATAAAAGTAAAAGTGGGGCCTAAAAATCTCTATTGAACTAACTCCCCAAATGAGAACTTTCAAAACTTTCCACAACTTTTAAGACCTCTTTCAAAGTCTCAATCTTCTTTCTTTTATAATTTTCTAAAAGGTGCATTTGTTTCTCTTCAAAATATGTCTAGATTTGATGAATTTCTCAAGAGATGCATCTTTTCGTGATAATTTTCATCCATGGTGGTTACAACCACCTATTAAGCCAATGGGTACCTCAAAAGCCTCTTCAAAATTTATAGAAACTAAATTTACTCGCCCAATAGCTGCCACTAGCGCTTAAGCGCGGGGCCTCTGGCACTTAGGCGCAGCCTTCTCTGTTAACCGGTGCTTAAGCGCCAGATCTGGTTCTTAGGCGCCAAAACTCTTTTGCACATATTTCACCTTTTTTCTCCAAATTTGATCCTTTTTCACTCCCTTAAGCATTTTTCACCCTTTTTACATGTATCTGCAAGAAAAATACAAAAATACCTTCCATTAAAGCGTAATATCTCAAAAATAGGTATAAAAATGTGTCTAAAAACACTATATATTTTAGGTGTATCAGGACACCTCAATTAGATGGTTGTGGTAGCTTTGATTGGGTCCAACTAACCTCCAGATGAAGTCCTAAGCTCTGGTGAATTATCTAGGTATGATTTCGATCAAAGTGGATTTCAGGTGTTGGTCTAGAACTATGCTAGTGGCTCTCTGTGGTGGGGCTTTTGTGTTAAATCAACTTCTCTCACTCTATGGATGGTGTGTGCAAGTTCAATTGAAGTTTGGAACACTATGGTGGAGTGAGAAATTGGTCCTAGTTTTAGAGCAAATTTCAGTGGTGAAATTTGTCCTAATTGGTGGCTGTGAGTGGCTGAGAGTAGAGGAATTGCACTTATGATGGTTTGGAGAGGCTCTGATGGAATTTTGGTAGAGTTTCCCCAAGGATTTTGGCACACTCTTTCTTGTTCGTGAAAGGGTTAACTTATAATCATGGCTTCCTGGTGGAGCTCAAGGCTTGACAGTGGGTGCAAGACAATGCTTAGGTGGAGGGATCAAGAGCTCTAGTGACCAATCAGATTTGGCTAGCCCAGAAAGGTTTAATTTTAGGTTTTTGCCAATGGGGGCACCTTTGGGATGGTTGTTTCCAGTGGTTGAGGTGGTGGCTGGCCAGGCTATGGTCACTTCTTGGCTTAGGGAGGTCAGGGGAGGGTTAATTATGATTTACTCCCAATGACAAGTGATGATGGCAAAGTATTTTCAAAATAAGTATAAATATGGTTAAGATGCCTTAAATCAAGGGACCATTGGTCCATAGCTCACCTAAGTGGTTTATGTGGGTTTAGGCTGGTCAATAAAATCTAAATGGTGGATGTGGTGACATTAATTTGGTCACTTTGGTATGACTAACTCAATTTTGGTGAAGGGATTCAATTTTTGTCAAATTTTGTTGAAGTTGAGTTTGGGTTAGACTAGAAATGATATTGGACCAATTGATTGAACAATTTGGTGTCGATGATTGTCACAAAGAATTTAGAAAAGATTTGGAGGGAATTGAATTAATTTGGAGGTTCAATTTGAGGGATTTTGGGAATGTGATCAATTTAGGGATGTTGGGTTAGACTTGGGCTTAGGTTGGGCTAGAGTTGGATTAAGTTCAAATTGATGGTTGAAAATGATTTAGGGGAATATCATGAAGAGTTCTCAAGCTCAATTGGCTGTCAATTTTAGGGTTAGGGCATTCAATTTGGTGGAATTTGGGCATGTAGCTAAATTGAGGCAAATTTGGGAATTTTGGATTTGGGTTAATGTTGAGTGAAATTGAAGCTTGACTAAGGCCAATTTAAGTTTCAATTTTATGTGTGGGAACATTTCAAAGAGTTTATAATGCACAATTGAGGCAATTGGATAGATTTGGGGTTCAATTTAGTTGGATTCTGATCTTGGGACAAATTGGGGCTTTTTTATTTGGGTTGAAATTTGACCCAAATGTGGGTCAATTGGACTGGATTTGGTTTTACATGATCATAGGCATGATGAATTTGAGTTTAGAATTGAAATTGGGGAAGATTGGGTTAAAATTGATGGACATTTGGGGTGAATTTAAGGAAATTGGGCCTTCAAGGACTATTTGGGGCTTTGGTCAAAGTTGATCAAATTGATCAAATTGGGTTTAAGTCCAAATTGGTTTTGGGGACATTTGAAATGATTTTGAAGGTTTTGGGAAAGTTTGGGCCACCAAGGGTATTTTTGTAATTTTGGCAATTTTGGGTGGTTTTGAGCAATTTGGGTAGTTTGAAATGGCTTGAAATGTTTTTGAACAAATTTGGGTATTTTGGGTGAAATTGAGATTTTTGGCCAAATTTAGGGTTTCGGGGTGTTCAGGTAATTTGGGTAGATTTGGGGGGGCCAAAGGCTAATTTGGATATTTTGGTGAAATTAGGATGCCAACCACCCTACATGAGCCATGAACTATTGGAATCCTCATTTGGGTCCTTTATGTACTGGTCTTAGCTAAACTCTAGCCTAGGGCTAGTGGATCTAGGGAACCATCTACATGAGTTTCCCAATGATCAAGAGTTCAAAATCAACAAATTTTTTGGTTTAGGGTTGTGAGTGAAAGTGGGTTTAAGTGAGTGAACTAGCTCCAGACCAACACTCAGGGTCAACCTTAAGGTCAGACAACCCTATGGGAATTCTCCCTAAGCTTCATCATATTGACCCCACATACTAAGTGCTTGAGGTTATGACCAATTTGTGGAACTTTAAGTTGAGCAAAGAATGGTTTAGAGTTTTTAGTGGTGAGGGTTCCTTTTCTAATTTTCTAGGAATAGTCAACAGGAAAGTCCTATGGCTAGACCCTAGGCTAGTAAAGAGGAAAGACTAAACCTCAACCGAAAGTGAGGTCAACACGGTTCAACTAAGAAATGGAAATGAATTAAATGTTAAAGTTTAAAAAGAGATTGAAGTTGAGAAAGAAGCTGAAGAAATTGAGAGAACTAAGGAAATTATTCCTAAGGATGTAGAAACACCTAACTCTCCAACTATGATTAATTTAGAAAGACCCCCACCACCATTTTCTCAAAGTCTTAAACAACAAAAATTGGATCAACAATTTTCAAAATTTTTTTAAATATTCAAGAAGCTTACAATTAATATCCCTTTTGCTGAAGCTTTAAAACAGATGCCAAGTAAAGCCAAATTTATGAAAGAAGTTTTAAATAAAAAGAGGAAGTTTGTATATTATGAGACTATTGCTTTTAGTGAAGAATGTAGTGCAATAATTCATAAAAAGCTTTCTTGAAAACTCAAAGATCCTGGTAGCTTTACCATCCCTTCTGCTATTGGAGAAAAAATTTGAGGTAAAGCTTTATGTGATTTGAAAGCGAGCATTTACCTTATGCCACTATCAATATTCAAAAGGTTGGGTTTAGGAGATATTTCTCCCACTACTGTAACCCGATAATTAGTGGATCGNTATTCTTGGGGAACTCGTCTACATTACCAGTTATTATATCCTCAGATTTAACTGCAGAACATGAAGAAAAATTATTGCAAATATTAAAGATTCATATTAAAATCCTTTAGATGGACATTACTTGATATTAAAGAAGCCAGTCCTTCAATTTGTATGCACCAAATTCTGAAGGAAGATAACCATAAGCATAGGACCAATCCTTAAAGGAGATTGAATCCTGTAATGAAAGAAGTTGTTAAGAAAGAAATTTTAAAGTGATTGGATGNATTTTTGGGGAACTCGTCTACATTACCAGTTATTATATCCTCAGATTTAACTGCAGAACAAGAAGAAAAATTATTGCAAATATTAAAGATTCATAATAAAATCCTTTAGATGGACATTACTTGATATTAAAGAAGTCAGTCCTTCAATTTGTATGCACCAAATTCTGAAGGAAGATAACCATAAGCATAGGGCCAATCCTTAAAGGAGATTGAATCCTGTAATGAAAGAAGTTGTTAAGAAAGAAATTTTAAAGTGATTGGATGCTGAGATTATTTATTCAATTTCAAATAGTTCTTGGGTTAGTCCTATTCATTGTGTTCCTAAGAAAGGAGGAGTGAATGTGGTTGGAAATGAAAGGAATGAATTAATTATGACAAAACAAGTTACTGGGTGGAAAATCTGTATTGATTATAAAAAATTAAATGCTGCCACTAAAGAAGACCATTTTTCTTTACCTTTTCTGGATCAAATGTCGGATAGACTAGCAAAGCACCAGGTACCGTTATTTTTGTTTTATGGAGGGATATTCTGGATACCACCAAATATCTATTGCTTTTGAGGATCAAGAGAAAACAAATTTTACTAGTCCTTATGGAACTTTTGCTTTTAGAAGAATGTCATTTGGATTATGTAGTACCCCTGCAAGTTTTCAAAGATGTCTGATGTCAATTTTTTGTGATTTAATTGAAAAAGGAATTGAAATTTTTATGGTTAATTTCTCATTCTTTGAGACTTCTTTCAATTTATGTTTAGATCATTTAACAAGTGTTCTAAAATGCCATGAAGAAACAAATTTTATTCGCAAGTGGGAAAATTTTCATCTTACGGTTGCAGAAAGAATAGTGTTAGGGCATAAAATTTCTGAAGAAGACAAGGAAGTTGATCCAGCAAAAATTCANCACCGTTATTTTTGTTTTATGGAGGGATATTTTGGATACCACCAAATACCTATTGCTCCTAAGGATCAAAAGAAAACAAATTTTACTAGTCCTTATGGAACTTTTACTTTTAGAAGAATGTCATTTGGATTATGTAGTACCCCTGCAAGTTTTTAAAGATGTCTGATGTCAATTTTTTGCGATTTAATTGAAAAAGGAATTGAAATTTTTATGGTTAATTTCTCATTCTTTGAGACTTCTTTCAATTTATGTTTAGATCATTTAACAAGTGTTCTAAAATGCTATGAAGAAACAAATTTTATTCGCAAGTGGGAAAATTTTCATCTTATGGTTGCAGAAAGAATAGTGTTAGGGCATAAAATTTCTGAAGAAGACAAGGAAGTTGATCCAGCAAAAATTCAAGTTATTGCTGGATTGCCACCTCCTACAAGTGAGAAGTTAATAAGAAGTTTTCTAGGACATGTTGGTTTCTACATATGTTATATTAAAGATTTTTAAAAAATTTTCAAGCTTTTATGTTAAATTTTAGAAAAAGATGCCAATTTTGATTTTAATGATGAATGCTTATATGCCTTCAATTTATTAAAAGAGAAATTAATCACTGCACCTATTATTGTTTCACCTGATTAGACAAAACCTTTTGAATTAATGTGTGATGCTAGTGATTATGCTATAGGGGTTGTTTTAGGACAGAGATATGATAAAACATTTAAAGTTATATACTATATTAGTGANGAATTAATGTGTGATGCTACTGATTATGCTATAGGGGTTGTTTTAGGACAGAGATATGATAAAACATTTAAAGTTATATACTATATTAGTAAAACCCTTAATGAGGCTCAAATTAATTACACCACCACTAAAAAGGAATCATTAGCTATAGTGTTTTCTTTTGATAAATTCAGATCCTATCTTATTGGAACCAAATGTATTATGTATACTGATGATTCTACTATAAATTATTTAATGATGAAGAAGGGTNGAAACCCTTAATGAGGCTCAAATTAATTACACCACCACTAAAAAGGAATTATTAGCTATAGTGTTTTCTTTTGATAAATTCTGATCTTATCTTATTGGAACCAAATGTATTATGTATACTGATGATTCTACTATAAATTATTTAATGATGAAGAAGGATGCAAAATGAGGATTAATTAGATGGGTCATTCTAATGCAAGAATTTGATTTTCAAGTTCTGGATAGGAAGGTCACTGATAATCAAATAGTTGATCATCTGTCAAGACTTAAATAAGAAAATAAAAAAATTAAATAATAAAATTAATGAGAACTTTCCCGATGAAAAATTATATGCGATTAATGAATGAAAATTCTGTGGTATGCTGATATATTGAACTACTTGGTTAGTAATATTTACCTTACGAATTATATAGTTGATTAACAGTGACTTTATATATGCTTAAAAATACAAGAATTTGATACTATTGCTAGAAGATTTAAGTTCCCGACAACGGTTATAGATTTGATAAAAAAATGTGTATAAAATATTCAATAATTGCAAGTCACACTTATCAACGCAAGTATACATATCACTCAAGTAATACAGGGCTCTAATGGAGTCTTGGATATCGNCACTTTTAAACTCCAATGAATAGGTTTAAATATTAAGCTTAGCTCACTACCAAGCCCTTAATAATTTCAAAATGAGGAAGTTATAATCATCATAAAACATTAATTAAATGATAGGTTTCCTTATCAACATATCATTCATCATCAATCATGGGCTAGAAGTAAGTGAATTTTCATCTTCCTAATTTAAACTCATCACTTTAAGATTATTTAATTTTTTTTTCTTAACCTCCAAAGAGTAATTCAAGAAATTACAATTTTATTCTTATTATGCAAAGGTGGCAAGTTGGTTTCTACCTTTAATCCAATACATTTCAATCATCTAATGCATTCATTAATGATCAAAATTACCCATCCCCAATGGTTAATCCTAAATTTTGATTAAGGCACCAAAATCTAAAATTACCACTTTGCCCTTTGAACTTTTCATCTTATAATTCTTCAAGCAAAATTCAAATGGCCTTGAAAATCTTTGAGTATCCCATCCATGGATTAATTAAA
>JXCR01127967.1:65425-93414 GCA_002079205.1 Phalaenopsis hybrid cultivar
CATGATCTCCTCCATCCATCTGATACACGCGCAAACAAACGACTCTCAGTCATCATCCCAAGTGACCTAACCTGTAAAATATTCACAATAAAACCTTAAGATCTTCATCTAGACTCAAACAAATCACATGGGGTTTATTTCTAAACCTTCATCTACTCAAGACGCGTCTATCCATATGGTTGATCAAACATGAAATCAAGCCATTACACATTGAGAATCAAAGCAAGCTCGGATTAGGGTTAGAGCTCAATACCTTTGTATGAGAGGGGAGGTCTCAAGCAGATGGTTTTGGTAGCTTTTATTTGGTCCAACGAACCTCCATATGAAGTCTCAAGCTCTCGTGAATTCTCTAGATACGTCTTCGATCAAACTCGATTTCATGTGCCTGTCTAGAGCTATGCTAGAGGCTATTTGAGAGGGGACTTTTGTGTGGAATCAACTTCTCTCACTGTGGGGATGGTGTGTGCACAGTTAATTGAAATTTGATGGATTGTGGAGGCGTGGGAACTCTGTGCTGGTTTTTGGGCAAATTTCGGTGACGAAATTGGTCATAAATGGTGGTTGTGAATGGCTGAGAGCACGGGGATTACACTTAGGATAGTTTGGAGAGGCTATGGTGAGCTTTTGGCAGAGTTTCTCTAAAGATTTTTTAACTCCTCTCTTTGGCCATGGAGAGGCCAATTTAAATCCATGGTTGTTTGGTGGAGCTCAGGAGGGTTTGATGGGCGCAAAAGCTTCCTGATGTGGAGGGAAGAAAAGTTCCAGCGTCNTTGTCGCACTAGGCGGACAACCTTGAATTCCTATGGCTTGGTTGTTTAAGTCTAAAGCAAGAATGGTTTAGTTGGTGTAGACATGTTTTGTTATTGAAGATGGTCGTGCTGCTCACAATGCTAGCTCAAAGCTCCTCGTCGGGGCGAGTTTAAGTTTCCTAATGTGCCAAGTCATGATGTGAAATCAAATGTTCCTAAGGGTCATGGTTATTTAAATTTTATGTGGGATATTAAAGTTGATTAGAGTGACACCGGTTAGGATCCTACGGTTCCCTCATTCCAGTATCACTATTTTCTTTCGGATTCACTTAGTCCAAATGAATTTTCTAAACTCAACTCAATTAGTTCCATAATTTCATTTAAACCATGAGAAATTTAGTTAGCAACCGTAGGCTACCTCCTCTGAGGGATTTACAATCATCTGATAGAGATGTTTTAATTTAGTTGCAATTTTTTTTTAATTTTGTGATGTTTGCGATTAAATTTTGAGTTGTCTTATATTTTGAATGTTGGGGCAGTGAATTTTATCTTGTTTGATTTTAAAATTTTTGTTTTGGTTTTGTGGTTATCCTAACAATTTTGGTTTTCATGTAGGGTGACATTGTTGTTTAACATACAAGTTTGGAGCAAGAAGTATAGAAAGGTAAATCCAATAATTTAAAAGCGTACCCGTCGATTCTTCTCGTTCCTCCACCTGAAAGGTTAGTACTTGCAAGACATGTATATAATTTTGCAAAGAATTTAAAATGCAGGATTATATGAAGGTATAGCTATCCAACCCCAAAGTTTGATTCTATTGAGCCTCTGAAGTTCTTAGTGGATGATTCTAGAACAAAATATGGCAAGTTCAACTTGTCTTTGAAAATATACCAAAGATTTCAAAGTGCTCGGGGTATGAACTTATACTACTTTGAAGATCTCTTAAATTATTTCGAGTTCATTTTTAAACTTATCATATTGTTCCATTAATCATCCGAGGTTAGAGTGTGACTACCCTGTTGCCTAGTGAAACTTGACAATTCAATTATCTCAAGGATAGAATACTTAGTCAATTTGATACTTTACTTTAAAGATTATATGGATGAATGCCCCTGAAGCAAGATTAAGTCATTAAAGATTTGGTGCCCATCACAAATGGGCTTGGAGTGCTTAATAGATGCTAATCATTAATCATATCATTACTTCTAAACTCCAATGAATAGGTTTAAATATTAAGCTTAGCTCACTACCAAGCCCTTAACAATTTCAAAATGGGGAAGTTATAATCATCATAAAACATTAATTAAATGATAGGTATCCTTATCAACATATCATTCATCATCAATCATGGGCTAGAAGTAAGTGAATTATCATCTTCCTAATTTAAACTCATCACTTTAAGATCATTTAATTTTTTTTTTCTTAACCTCCAAAGAGTAATTCAAGAAATTACAATTTTATTCTTATTATGCAAAGGTGGCAAGTTGGTTTCTACCTTTAATCCAATACATTTCAATCATCTAATGCATTCATTAATGATCAAAATTACCCATCCCCAATGGTTAATCCTAAATTTTGATTAAGGCACCAAAATCTAAAATTACCACTTTGCCCTTTGAACTTTTCATCTTATAATTCTTCAAGCAAAATTCCAATGGCCTTGAAAATCTTTGAGTATCCCATCCATGGATTAATTAAAATATCAGGGAGGAAAGTATGATTTTTCTAATTTTGATTTAATTTAAAATAATTATTTTAACCCAAAAATGAGATTTTTCAATGTTAATTATTTAATTAAACAAAATGAAGTTTTAACTTATGGGAAAATTATTGGAGGTATTCCTGGGTCAGAAGAATACTTAGAAAAAATATTATTATTATTTTTAATAATATTGTAATTATTATAATTATTTAAATGTCATTTTTAATGATTATTTGGTTTAATCTTCAAAAATCACTTTTAATTTTTTATTAAACCCTTATAAGTCCAAGAAACTGAAAGGAACAAATTTTTATATTTTTATGATTTATTTTGAATTTATTGTAATATTTTAATGAGAAAATAAGGAAAATACATTTTTTAGGCCTTTATAAATTTATTTTTAATTTAGAAAAATTAGGAAAAATATATTAAGGGGTCCCAAGTGATCAGAGAACAATCGCAGATATTTTAAAATATTTATTTTTTATTTTTTTTGGAAATTTTGATTATTTTAATTATTTTTAATTCAAAATATACTTTAAGAATAAAATATTTTTATAAAAATAACTTTTATTTTTATTAAATGCTCCTGATCACAAGGAACTCAGAAAACTATTTTTCATAATTTTCCCAAACTTATTTAATTTAATATAATTTATTTTGTACAAAAATACTATTTTTACTTACAAAATCCACTTTAATGGCCAAATCAACTTAAGTAAATTTAAAATTTTTACAGTGAGTTGAAATGATTTTTATGAACAATGTGAAATTGATTTTGTCAAATTTTGATTTATATTTAATTTAAATAAATTAATACAAGATAAAAATATTTAATTAATAACAGAAATACACAAAATCATTCAAACCAGCACAATATTTTTCCTAAGCTTCTTTGACCACACGAAACTTAACAAAATTGATCCCATAGTTTTTTTAGGAATATTTTAATTAATATGATTAACTAAAGCCAAAATAGCCACTTAGACTTGAAAATTAAGGTTAGAAGCATAGAGGTGCTCTCTGACCTTAGAAAAATCAGAGGAGGTGCCCACTATCATGAGGAATCAAGCCTAAAAATTTCAAGCCATGGAGATTAGTATTTAATCATAATGAATTAAAATGCCTCAGAGAATATCTAAATAAAACAAAATCATAAACTTGGCAAATAATTTTTTATTTTTAGTCCACATTATTCTCCTCTGTTCATTGAGCAAGAGGGTTTTTTTCTTTTATTTTTAGGATTTTTTGCCACAAAGTTATTATTTTTCAAAGATCAGGCATTAAAATCAATAAATAATCCCCATATTTATCTACTTATCCATGCGACACCACCTCAACCTCATCAGCTCCGAGCCTTACACGTGGTGCTCCGCTATTTGACATTGCCAAACACCTCAGAAGCCATGCAACCCGCAGTTCATGTAATAAGACTCCATCTAACATGATCTCCTCCATCCATCTGATACACGCGCAAACAAACGACTCTCAGTCATCATCCCAAGTGACCTAACCTGTAAAATATTCACAATAAAACCTTAAGATCTTCATCTAGACTCAAACAAATCACATGGGGTTTATTTCTAAACCTTCATCTACTCAAGACGCGTCTATCCATATGGTTGATCAAACATGAAATCAAGCCATTACACATTGAGAATTAAAGCAAGCTCAGATTAGGGTTAGAGCTCAATACCTTTGTATGAAAGGGGAGGCCTCAAGCAGATGGTTTTGGTAGCTTTTATTTGGTCCAACGAACCTCCATATGAAGTCTCAAGCTCTGGTGAATTCTCTAGATACGTCTTCGATCAAACTCAATTTCATGTGCCTGTCTAGAGCTATGCTAGATGCTATTTGAGAGGGGGCTTTTGTGTGGAATCAACTTCTCTCACTGTGGGGATGGTGTGTGCACAGTTAATTGAAATTTGATGGATTTTGGAGGTGTGGGAACTCTGTGCTGGTTTTCGGGCAAATTTCAGTGACGAAATTGGTCATAAATGGTGGTTGTGAATGGCTGAGAGCAGGGTGATTACACTTAGGATGGTTTAGAGAGGCTATGGTGAGCTTTTGGCAGAGTTTCTCTAAGGATTTTTGAACTCCTCTCTTTGGCCATGGAGAGGCCAATTTAAATCCATGGCTATTTGGTGGAGCTCAGGAGGGTTTGATGGGCGCAAAAGCTTCCTGATGTGGAGGGAAGAAAAGTTCCAGCGTCCAACAAGACTTAGCAAACTCAGAGAGGTTTAATTTTGAGTTTTGGTCATTTAGGGCTCCCTTGGGGTTGCTGTTTCTGGTGGCTAAGGTGGTGGCTAGCCAGGTTCAGTCACTTCTTAGCTCAGGGAGGCCAGGGGGTGCTTAATGATGATTAACTCTTAATGGTATGGCATGATGGCAAAGATATTTTGGCTTAGACCCAAAAATGGGATGAAATCCCTTAATTTAGCAAACCATTGGTCTATAGCACACCTTGGTTGGTTTAGGTGGGTAGGCTAGTCACTAAGGTATACTTGGTGGCTGTGGTGTCACTGTCACCTTGGCATGTCTAAGTCAATTTTGGTGCATGGGTTCAATTTGAGTCAAATTGGCTTGAAGTTGGGTTTGGGTTAGGCTATCCATGCAATTGAGCCCAATTTATTAATCAATTTAGTGTATATGATTGTCATGAAGGGTTTAGAAAAGTTTTGAAGTGATTTTGAATTGATTTAGAGGTACAATTTGAGGAATTCTGGGCATGTGGTCAATTTAGGGGCGTGAGGTTAGACTTGGTGTTAGGTTAGGCTAGAGTTGGGTTAAGTTCAAATTGATGGTTGAAAATGGTCTAAGGAAATATCATGAAGAGTTATCAGCATCAATTGAGTGTCAATTTTGGGGTTTGGGTATTCAATTGGGTGACATTTGGAGACGGTCAAATTGAGACAACTTTGGGGATTTTGGATTTGGGTTAAAATTGGGTGAAATTGAAGCTTGATTAAGGTCAATTTAGGGTTCAATTTGATGTGTGGAAGTGTTTTGAAGAGTTTATGAAGCAAATTGAGGCAATTGAGTGGGTTGTGGGGTTCAATTTAGTGAGATTTTGATTTTGGGCCAAATTGGGGCTTTTTGATTTGGGTTGAAATTGGACTCAAATGTGGGTCAATTGGATTTGTATTTGGTTTGAATTAAGCTTTTTAATGATTAATTTGAGTTTTGAATTGAAATTGGGGGAGATTGAGGTCATACTGATGGACATTTGAGGTGAATGTGGGGAAATTGGGCCCTTAAGGGCAATTTAGGACTTTTGGTCAAAGTATGCCAAGTTGTTCAAATTGGGCTCAAAGGGATGGTCCAAATTTGTTTTGAAGACATTTGAAATGATTTTGGAGGTTTTGGGAAAGTTTGGGCCATGAAGGNGGTGAATTAGTTCAAATTGTATTGTGCCAAATAGGAGCATACCTATTCTTTATCCTTTGATCCAAACATAAAGAACATTGACTAATCCTATGCTTGGTTACTAAATCTGCGACTAGGCTGGAAGGATACCGGCTCTCACTTTGGAGCTCCCACATTCCCCTCGCCTGAGGGCTAACATCTACACNGGTGAATTAGTTCAAATTGTATTGTGCCAAATAGGAGCATACTTATTCTTTACCCTTTGATCCAAACATAAAGAACATTGACTAATCCTATGCTTGGTTACTAAATCTGCGGCTAGGCTGGGAGGATACCGGCTCTCACTTTGGAGCTCCCACATTCCCCTCTCCTGAGGGCTAACATCTACACTTCAACACCCAAACTATAGGACCGAATTGAGTATTTTAGTCTGTCACTCTAAAATCTCCAATTCTACGCCCGATAATTTTATTTTTCTATTTATTTGCACCCAACTTTCAAGGAGTTTGACCTCCCTAAATCTTGGATGTAATCTTTATTTTAGTTGTAAAACTCAATAGATTTTAACTAATTAATTGACTAGATTGAAAGTGAATTAAGATTGAAGTGAAAAGATCATCACAACTTCTTTAACATTCTCATGGCTCAACCAATTTAAATCACCATTTCACAAAATTCAAAGCAAACTAACAAGTTCTTTAACATTCTCATGGCACAACCAATTCAAATCACCATTTCACAAAATCTCAAGACAAGGGAGAAAACAGAGAACTACTCAGAACTCATGGAGAAGATACGACAAAACTTAGATTTCATATATAAAAGCAAAGTCATACAAACTACAATAAGTAACAACAAAACTTAGAACTTATATATAAAAGAAAAGTCATACAAACTTTAATAAGTAAATACCACTTATCTCTAATTCCTCCACTAGCAAACTCCTCGAAGTTCCTTTGAATCTCTTCCTTTCAATACAACACACAAAATTCTTCTTCGAAGCGGCAAGGAGAAAGAAATCTCTCACTTTCCCTCCACTCTTACAATCTCTCGAAGAATTCCTCACAATACTAAGCCTAAATTAAACTCTCTACACTCTACAAACAAAACAAAACTCAATAGACACCACCACGGGGCCCCTCTTTTTTTGGCTTAAATGTTTCTTTTAAAGTTGTAGAAAAGTTTTCCAAGAGTTGCCTAAACGTCCCTTCAAAAATCATCCACATTCAATGCACCTATTAAGAGAACCACCGTTCTCACCATTGGCTGCCTTCTAGAATTGATTCTAGACTCTCAGGAAAAACCCACCGTCGAGGCCGTTAGGCTCGCCATCAGTGCCCTAGTTCAAATCTTCATATTTTGGTCATTTTTGCTCCAAATTCACATCTTTTTGCATCTTTTTGCTCCAATGACCATAATTCAACATACCTGCAACAAAACATAAAAAATACCCTTCTNTAAAATATCAGGGAGGAAAGTATGATTTTTCTAATTTTGATTTAATTTAAAATAATTATTTTAACCCAAAAATGAGATTTTTCAATGTTAATTATTTAATTAAANGTATCAGGGAGGAAAGTATGATTTTTCAAATTTTGATTTAATTTAAAATAATTATTTTAACCCAAAAATGAGATTTTTCAATGTTAATTATTTAATTAAACAAAATGGAGTTTTAACTTATGGGAAAATTATTGGAGGTATTCGTGGGTCAGAAGAATACTTAGAAAAAATATTATTATTATTTTTAATAATATTGTAATTATTATAATTATTTAAATGTCATTTTTAATGATTATTTGGTTTAATCTTCAAAAATCACTTTTAATTTTTTATTAAACCCTTATAAGTCCAAGAAACTGAAAGGAACAAATTTTTATATTTTTATGATTTATTTTGAATTTATTGTAATATTTTAATGAGAAAATAAGGAAAATACATTTTTTAGGCCTTTATAAATTTATTTTTAATTTAGAAAAATTAGGAAAAATATATTAAGGGGTCCCAAGTGATCAGAGAACAATCGCAGATATTTTAAAATATTTATTTTTTATTTTTTTTGGAAATTTTGATTATTTTAATTATTTTTAATTCAAAATATACTTTAAGAATAAAATATTTTTATAAAAATAACTTTTATTTTTATTAAATGCTCCTGATCACAAGGAACTCAGAAAACTATTTTTCATAATTTTCCCAAACTTATTTAATTTAATATAATTTATTTTGTACAAAAATACTATTTTTACTTACAAAATCCACTTTAATGGCCAAATCAACTTAAGTAAATTTAAAATTTTTACAGTGAGTTGAAATGATTTTTATGAACAATGTGAAATTGATTTTGTCAAATTTTGNGAAATCCACTTTAATGGCCAAATCAACTTAAATAAATTTAAAATTTTTACAGTGAGTTGAAATGATTTTTATGAACAATGTGAAATTGATTTTGTCAAATTTTGATTTATATTTAATTTAAATAAATTAATACAAGATAAAAATATTTAATTAATAACAGAAATACACAAAATCATTCAAACCAGCACAATATTTTTCCTAAGCTTCTTTGACCACACGAAACTTAACAAAATTGATCCCATAGTTTTTTTAGGAATATTTTAATTAATATGATTAACTAAAGCCAAAATAGCCACTTAGACTTGAAAATTAAGGTTAGAAGCATAGAGGTGCTCTCTGACCTTAGAAAAATCAGAGGAGGTGCCCACTATCATGAGGAATCAAGCCTAAAAATTTCAAGCCATGGAGATTAGTATTTAATCATAATGAATTAAAATGCCTCAGAGAATATTTAAATAAAATAAAATCATAAACTTGACAAATAATTTTTTATTTTTAGTCCACATTATTCTCCTCTGTTCATTGAGCAAGAGGGTGTTTTTCTTTTATTTTTATGATTTTTTGCCACAAAGTTATTATTTTTCAAAGATCAAGCATTAAAATCAATAAATAATCCCCATATTTATCTACTTATCCACGCGGCACCACCTCAACCTCGTCAGCTCTGAGCCTTACACGTGGTGCTCCGCTATTTGACATCGCCAAACACCTCAGATGCCATGCAACCCGCAGTTCATGTAATAAGACTCCATCCAGCATGATCTCCTCCATCCATCTGATACACGCGCAAACAAACGACTCTCAGTCATCATCCCAAGTGACCTAACCTGTAAAATATTCACAATAAAACCTTAAGATCTTCATCTAGACTCAAACAAATCACATGGGGTTTATTTCTAAACCTTCATCTACTCAAGACGCGTCTATCCATATGGTTGATCAAACATGAAATCAAGCCATTGCACATGGAGAATTAAAGCAAGCTCAGATTAGGGTTAGAGCTCAATACCTTTGTATGAAAGGGGAGGCCTCAAGCAGATGGTTTTGGTAGCTTTTATTTGGTCCAACGAACCTCCATATGAAGTCTCAAGCTCTGGTGAATTCTCTAGATACGTCTTCGATCAAACTCAATTTCATGTGCCTGTCTAGAGCTATGCTAGATGCTATTTGAGAGGGGGCTTTTGTGTGGAATCAACTTCTCTCACTGTGGGGATGGTGTGTGCACAGTTAATTGAAATTTGATGGATTTTGGAGGTGTGGGAACTCTGTGCTGGTTTTCGGGCAAATTTCAGTGACGAAATTGGTCATAAATGGTGGTTGTGAATGGCTGAGAGCAGGGTGATTACACTTAGGATGGTTTAGAGAGGCTATGGTGAGCTTTTGGCAGAGTTTCTCTAAGGATTTTTGAACTCCTCTCTTTGGCCATGGAGAGGCCAATTTAAATCCATGGCTATTTGGTGGAGCTCAGGAGGGTTTGATGGGCGCAAAAGCTTCCTGATGTGGAGGGAAGAAAAGTTCCAGCGTCCAACAAGACTTAGCAAACTCAGAGAGGTTTAATTTTGAGTTTTGGTCATTTAGGGCTCCCTTGGGGTTGCTGTTTCTGGTGGCTAAGGTGGTGGCTAGCCAGGTTCAGTCACTTCTTAGCTCAGGGAGGCCAGGGGGTGCTTAATGATGCTTAACTCTTAATGGCATGGCATGATGGCAAAGATATTTTGGCTTAGACCCAAAAATGGGATGAAATCCCTTAATTTAGCAAAACATTGGTCTATAGCACACCTTGGTTGGTTTAGGTGGGTAGGCTAGTCACTAAGGTATACTTGGTGGCTGTGGTGTCACTGTCACCTTGGCATGTCTAAGTCAATTTTGGTGCATGGGTTCAATTTGAGTCAAATTGGCTTGAAGTTGGGTTTGGGTTAGGCTATCCNACATTGGTCTATAGCACACCTTGGTTGGTTTAGGTGTGTTTAGGCTAGTCACTAAGGTATACTTGGTGGCTGTGGTGTCACTGTCACCTTGGCATGGCTAAGTCAATTTTGGTGCATGGGTTCAATTTGAGTCAAATTGGCTTGAAGTTGGGTTTGGGTTAGGCTATCCATGCAATTGAGCCCAATTTATTAATCAATTTAGTGTATATGATTGTCATGAAGGGTTTAGAAAAGTTTTGAAGTGATTTTGAATTGATTTAGAGGTACAATTTGAGGAATTTTGGGCATGTGGTCAATTTAGGGGCGTGAGGTTAGACTTGGTGTTAGGTTAGGCTAGAGTTGGGTTAAGTTCAAATTGATGGTTGAAAATGGTCTAAGGAAATATCATGAAGAGTTATCAACATCAATTGAGTGTCAATTTTGGGGTTTGGGTATTCAATTGGGTGACATTTGGAGACATGGTCAAATTGAGGCAACTTTGGGGATTTTGTATTTGGGTTAAAATTGGGTGAAATTGAAGCTTGATTAAGGTCAATTTAGGGTTAAATTTGATGTGTGGAAGTGTTTTGAAGAGTTTATGATGCAAATTGAGGCAATTGAGTGGGTTGTGGGGTTCAATTTAGTGAGATTTTGACTTTGGGCCAAATTGGGGCTTTTTTATTTGGGTTGAAATTGGACTCAAATGTGGGTGAATTGGATTTGTTTTTGGTTTGAATTAAGCTTTTTAATTATTAATTTGAGTTTTGAATTGAAATTGGGGGAGATTGAGGTCATATTGATGGACATTTGAGGTGAATGTGGGGAAATTGGGCACTTAAGGGCAATTTAGGACTTTTGGTCAAAGTATGCCAAGTTGTTCAAATTGGGCTCACAAGGATGGTCCAAATTTGTTTTGAAGACATTTGAAATGATTTTGGAGGTTTTGGGAAAGTTTGGGCCATGAAGGACATTTTTGTAATTTTGGCAAATTTGGGGGTATTTTGGTAATTTTGGCAATTTTGGGTGATTTTGGGCAATTTGAGTATTTTGAAGTAGTTTGAAATGACTTTTGAACAAATTTAGGTATTTTGGGTAAAATTGGGAATTTTGGCCAAATTTAGGTTTGGGGGGAAAAAGGCCAAGTTGGATATTTTGGTAAAATTGGGGTGCCAACCACTATATGTGAGCCATGGACCAATAGAATCCCATTTGGCTCCTTTATGTACTAGTCCTAGCTGAACCCCATCCTAGGGCTAGTGGGTCTAGGGGATCATCTACAAGAGTCTCCTAAAGGATCAAGGGATCAAAGTNAGAATCCCATTTGGCTCCTTTATGTACTAGTCCTAGTTAAACCCCATCCTAGGGCTAGTGGGTCTAGGGGATCATCTACAAGAGTCTCCTAAAGGATCAAGGGATCAAAGTCAACAAAGTTTGGGTTTAGGGTTATGAGTGAAAGTGAGTGAAAGTGAGCACAAGTGAATGAACCAGCTCCAAAAAAACACCCAGGGTTAACCTTAAGGCCAAGTAGTCCTATGGGGACTCACTTTGAGCTCCCCCATATTGACCCCACCTACTAAGTGCTAGNCCTTAAGGCCAAGTAGTCCTATGGGGACTCACTTTGAGCTCCCCCATATTGACCCCACCTACTAAGTGCTAGAGGTCAGGACCAATATATGGAACTTCAAGTTGAGCAAATAATTGTTTAAAGTTTCTAATGGTGAGGGATCCTTTTCTAATCCTCTAGGAATAGTTAACAAAAAAGTCCTATNAATCAGGACCAAAATATGGAACTTCAAGTTGAGCAAAGAATTGTTTAAAGTTTCTAATGGTGAGGGATCCTTTTCTAATCCTCTAGGAATAGTTAACAAAAAATTCCTATGGCTAGACCCTAGGCCACTAAAGAGGAAAAACTAAACCTCAGCCAAAAGTGAGTTCAACATTACCGGAGGAGCATGATAGATGTGCAAAAAGGGGAACTAACTACGAGAGTGAATGATCAGAAAGTTACATTAATGTNGTCCTATGGCTAGACCCTAGGCCACTAAAGAGGAAAAACTAAACCTCAACCAAAAGTGAGTTCAACATTACTGGAGGAGCATGATAGATGTGCAAAAAGGGGAACTAACTACGAGAGTGAATGATCAGAAAGTTACATTAATGTNCAAGTTCTATAAAGAACATTGACTAATCTAAAGTTTGGTCCCTAATTCTGTGCTTAGGCTGGGAGGATAACGGCTATCACTCCAGAGCTCCCACTACTTCCTCTCCTAAGGGACAAAAATCTTGCATTGGTTTCCAATCAATTGGACCAAATTGAGGTTTTTAATCTGTCGCTTTAAAATCCCCAATTCTGCATCCAACAAAATATATTTCCTGATTTATGACATCCTCACCCATGGAATTGAATGTGAATCTCACGATGTTGTAGAAATCATGGCCCTTTCAGAACATATGTTTCTCAACACATTTTAACATTTCAATTAGCCAGATCAAAAAGTAAATGAATATCAGAGTTCAAATCATCACAAATTATTAACATTTAAAACCGTAGAAAATAAAATCAGTTCTTCACAAAATCATATGTCAAAGTAGGGAGAAGGATAAAGAATATTATAATTCATGAGAATGCTACGAAAAAACACAAATTTTATATATAAAAATAAGTTTACAAAACAAAAGAAATAAAAAACACAACTTATCTCACAATCCTTCCAAAGCAAATCCTGATAAGTTCTCTCTAAGCTTTTCTCTATTTACAAGCACACTCAATTCTCTCTTAGAAGTGTAATGAAGAAGAAATCTCTGACCTTCCCTCTCCTCTTACAACCCTAGAAGAAACTCTCCTCTGCTTGCCTTTCACGCCACCACCTGCTTGCCTTTTCATCCCCCTTCCAATTCTCTCTCAACTCTTTAAAGTTTTCTTCCTTTATTAGGGGCTGCCTCCTTTCAAAACAAATTCAAAATTCCCTCCAAAAGTCAATTCTTTTTAATTCCAAAGATGTGTCATTTGATCCAAGAGACATATCTCTTCATAAAAAAACCTTCCAAAGTGTCTAGATGCATTAAATCACTCGAAGAGGTGTGTAGAACAAGTGTCCCTTTGAAAATTCATGCAAAATTCATCTTGAACTGTCTTAATCCGCAAAAATTTGTCTCAGATGCATGATGCGCCAGAATCCCAAAATTGGTTGTATTAGCTCCAAATTTCATCTTTTTTTTTCATTTTTGCTCCAAATGCCTAAAAATGATATACCCGCAACAAAAATATAAAAATACCCTTCTTTAAAGTGCNATTGTCTTAGATGCATGATGCGCCAGAATCCCAAAATTGGCTGTATTAGCTCCAAATTTCATCTTTTTTGTCATTTTTGCTCCAAATGCCTAAAAATGATATACCCGCAACAAAAATATAAAAATACCCTTCTTTAAAGTGCAATATCACCAAAAATAAGCATAAAATATATACTTAAGACAGTATATTATTTTGATGTATCAAAATCCCAAAAAATTAAATGTTATTTGTCCTCAAGTGACACTTTTACTACATAAAAGCATAGGACTTATGATAGAGATTTACCTATAACTTCTATACTTTAGTTTAATAAATAGAATAACAAAATTTAAGAAAAACCTTTAATAACTTAGGTTCAAATTCTAAGTCTAGGAAAACTTAGTAATCAAACTTAAGATTTCTGAATCTCTATTCATTTCAAGAAGAATTGCAATTTGTCATATTAATGACATTTAGAATATTCATATGAAAAGGAACTTCATGAAAAATTTACTAGGAATGCTACTAATACTCCAATACAAGTTTATAAAATGTAATAAAGCTCATTTCTTAAGTTGATTCAAGTGAAGCGAATTTTTTATTAGGCATCTCCTCAAGCTTCTCCTCAAATTTTTTCTTTTCTTTTCTTTTTTTTCTTTTCCTTTTCTTTTTTTTTTATTTTAAGATCTTTTCAGTCCTTTCTTTTCTTTTTCTTTTTTTTTCTTTTTCAAGTGAGGATTACTATATCTTGATAGGCTTTAATAATTTGGAACTTCACTATCTTCTTTTTTAAGTTAAAACTCTATACCTTTCTTCATTTTATAAATTTATATTAGTTTATGATTTTTCATAAAGTCTCATTCTATTCTTCTTACATGTAACTCTAAAATTCTTAATATTTCAAAAATACAATTTATTTTACTTAAAATAGAAAAACATAGTCTTATCCTATCATACCAAATATCTTTAACTTTATTTTTGACCTTCATTATTAAAAATTTTTTACCTAAATTTANAGAAAACTTAGTAATCAAATTTAAGATTTCTGAATCTCTATTCATTTCAAGAAGAATTGCAATTTATCATATCAATGACATTTAGAATATTCATATGAAAAGGAACTTCATGAAGAATTTACTAGGAATGCTACTAATACTCCAATACAAGTTTATAAAATGTAATAAAGCTCATTCCTTAAGTTGGTTCAAGTGAAGCGAATTTTTTATTAGGCATCTCCTCAAACTTCTCCTCAATTTTTTTCTTTTCATTTCTTTTTTTTCTTTTCCTTTTCTTTTTTTTTTTTATTTTAAGATCTTTTTAGTCCTTTCTTTTCTTTTCTTTTTTTTTCTTTTTCAAGTGAGGATTACTATATCTTGATAGGCTTTAATAATTTTGAACTTCACTATCCTCTTTTTAAAGTTAATACTCTATACCTTTCTTCATTTTATAAATTCATATTAGTTTATGATTTTTCATAAAGTCTCATTCCTTTCTTCTTACATGAAACTCTAAAATTCTTAATATTTCAAAAAATACAATTTATTTTACTTAAAATAGAAAAACATAGTTTTATCCTATCATACCAAATATCTTTAACTTTATTTTTGACCTTCATTATTAAAAATTTTTTACCTAAATTTATGACAATATTTATATACATAAGTACAATCATTTAAAGTTAAATCTTAATATCCTCAGGTCATGTTAAATTATTTTTAAAAATATAGTAATTGAGGACAAATAAAATTTAATTTACTTCTTTTCAAAAGAATTTTTTTCCCCCAAACTTAAGTTTTTAAGTACTTTTAAAAGTGATTTATTACAAGTTATTGGTAGGTGAAAGAAAATAGTAAATGCATGAAAATAAAAATTGGTCTGTAGAGGATTTCTGATTATGAAACTGGACTCTGGTGTACTGCAAAAATGTACATGTAGGCTTTAAAGCATTAAATAAAACATAATATATTCTAAAGAAATTTGCTGAGAATTAAAAATTGAAATAAGAAAATTGAAAAACAAAACTAAAAATACTAAAAATGCAGAAAAAGTAAAAGTCTATAGTTATCATTACAGTTAAGTCCACAACATAACACGAAAGTTTTTACTACAACAGTTCTTAAATAAAATTACAACACAATATAATCAGAAATAACAAATAATCACAAAAACAAACTATAATAAGCTCATAAAAATATCAGTCATCATCTCCTTCTTCCTCCTCCTCATCATCTTCTTCTTCCTCCTCATCTTCATCCCGAATAGGAGCATAGAGAGTGAAACTGGGGCAAGGAGGAAATTCCACATTAGGTTTTCCCCTAAGATGTCTCACCATGACA
The DNA here is from genome assembly GCA_002079205.1 of Phalaenopsis hybrid cultivar. Lineage (NCBI taxonomy): Eukaryota > Viridiplantae > Streptophyta > Magnoliopsida > Asparagales > Orchidaceae > Phalaenopsis > Phalaenopsis hybrid cultivar. The sequence goes on from JXCR01127967.1 coordinate 81,112, forward strand.
TTCTCAAAATCAATATCATGTTGAACTCTCCTCTGCTGATATTCATCATATAAGTTTTTCTTGTTCCAATCTTTCCCAAATAACCCTGAATATTGATTATGTTCATTTGTTGAATCATGAGTTGGTCCATAATGTTTTCTAATGATGCCGGGTGAGAAGTAGATGCCCCTGTAGCTGATGTAGAGACTATATCCCTTCTTCCACCTTTAGATTCAACAAATGATTCAACTCTCTGAATCATATGCCTCCCAATAGGACTCTGTGGTTGTAATCTTTCTTCATTTCTACGGCACACTACTCTTGATTGTTCACATAAAGTGAAAATCAGAGCAGAGTTACTTGATCCCGATGTGAATTAGCTGTGTAAAAATTATATAGTTGACTCCGCTATGCAACGGTGCTAAAAGCTTGATGCAATTTTTTATAAATTAGAAATTTAAGCAATTAATGTTGGGATTCTATGCAAGTATACGTATCGTTATCAAGTAATAAAGAACTNTGTGTACTGCAAAAATGTACATGTAGGCTTTAAAGCATTAAGTAAAACATAATATATTCTAAAGAAATTTGCTGAGAATTAAAAATTGAAATAAGAAAACTGAAAAACAAAACTAAAAATACTAAAAATGCAGAAAAAGTAAAATTCTATAGTTACTATTACAGTTAAGTCCACAACACAACACGAAAGTTTTTACTACAACAGTTCTTAAATAAAATTACAACACAATATAATCAGAAATAACAAATAATCACAAAAACAAACTATAATAAGCTCATAAAAATATCAGTCTTCATCTCCTTCCTCCTCCTCCTCATCATCTTCTTCTTCCTCCTCATCTTCATCCCGAATAGGAGCATAGGGAGTGAAACTGGGGCAAGGAGGAAATTCCACATTAGGTTTTCTCCTAAGATGTCTCACCTTGACATTCTCAAAATCAATATCATGTTGAACTCTCCTCTGCTGATATTCATCATATAAGTTTTTCTTGTTCCAATCTTTCCCAAATAACCTTGAATATTGATTATGTTCACTTGTTGAATCATGAGTTGGTCCATAATGTTTTCTAATGATGCAGGGTGAGAAGTAGATGCCCCTGCAGCTGATGTAGAGACTATATCCCTTCTTCCACCTTTAGATTGAACAAATGATTCAACTCTCTGAATCATATGCCTCCCAATAGGACTCTGTGGTTGTAATCTTTCTTCATTTTTGCGGCACACTACTCTTGATTGTTCACATAAAGCTAAAATCAGAGCAGAGTTACTTGATCCCGATGTGAATTAGTTGTGTAAAAATTATATAGTTGACTCCGCTATGCAACGGTGCCAAAAGCTTGATGCAATTTTTTATAAATTAGAAATTTAAGCAATTAATGTTGGGATTATATGCAAGTATATGTATCGTTATCAAGTAATAAAGAACTTTCTATTTAAGCCCCAAATATTGATCCCATGGGGAATGTTTAAATTTGAAATGATAGATTTACTAGGACATTCACAAAAAGTCAAAATGAAATTACTTTCGCTAATTTCAAATAGTGAGATATTATCAGAATTAAATTATTTAACTAATAAAAATACTGAAATACAAAGTTTAAACATTAATTACTAAACTATTAAACTATGTTTATGTGATGAAGATTTCTTATGTGAAAAAGCATCTTTCCAACTATANCTACTAAACTACTAAACTATGTTTATGTGACAAAGATTTCTTATGTGAAAAAGCATCTTTCCAACTATAATGAGATTTTGGTAAAATGAGATGAGATAAATGGTTTTAATATGTATTGTGTCAAATAGAAGAAATTTTAACTCTCTACCCTGATACAGTGCTATAGAAAATCATTGGCTAATTCTAGGTTCAGTCCCTAAATTCGTGGCTAGGCTAGTAGGATACTGGCTCCCACTCCAGAGCTCCCACTTCCATTCAACTAANCATTGTGTCAAATAAAAGAAATTTTAACTCTCTACCCTGATACAGTGCTATAGAATATCATTGGCTAATTCCAGGTTTAGTCCCTAAATTCGTGGCTAGGCTAGTAGGATACTGGCTCCCACTCCAGAGCTCCCACTTCCATTCAACTAAAGGCTAACTCTCGCTTTGGTTTTTAAACACTAAGATCAAATTGGGGATTTTAGTTTGTCAACCTAAAGATTCTCCAATTCTACACTCAACAAAGTAGATTTCCCTATTTATTTGCACTTAATTCCATGAACAAAATTCTCCTTCATGGAATCAAATGTGATCCTCACTCTGTTGTTGAACTCATACTCCATTTCCCGGATCATATGTTTCACAACATATTTTAACAATTCAATTGGGCAGATCAAAAGGTAAATTAATTTTGGAGTTGAAAAATCATCAAAATTTATTTTATATTTTAATATTGGCACATCCATATTATCTCTTCATTTCACCATATCTCAGAGTATGGAGAAAGATAAAAAAGACAACTCAGACTGCATGAGAAAGAAACAACAAAACACAAATTTCATATATAAAAGAAAGTTCATACAACATTAATAAACAAATAACACTTATCTAAAACTCTTTCTCAAAGCAGATCCCTTGTAGCCTCTTCTAAGAAATGTAGGAAGAAGAAATCTCTCACTTTTCTCCTTCTCCAATACTCTTANCAAATCACTTGTAGCCTCTTCTAAGAAATGTAGGAAGAAGAAATCTCTCACTTTTCTCCTTCTCCAATACTTTTAGAGAAGAATTCACATTTAATCTCACCACAAAACTCTAAATTATAATAACAATAGATTCTAAATGGTTGTGGAATGAAAAATGGAAGAATGTGTGATGCGTAGAAGGTTGAATTGGGGCGATGAGATGTCAGGAAGAGTCGTTTTTGTGATTTGTCCCCAAATAAAGCATAGAGTCGGTTCTCCAATAACCGCCTCCAAAAACTCTTCAAAAAGCATCTAAATTCATCAAATCTTCTAGAAATAGTGGCTGAACCGACAGTGACACTGTCGATGCCAGTGTTCTGCAATTTAATTTGATGCTCACTGTCAAATAGTTTCGTCAGTACTGCTTCTAGCGCCGACAATGCTGAACAAATTTCAACTTCTTCATTTTTGCTCCAAATTTTATCCTTTTTGCTTCTTTTTTGCTTGCTTCTTGCTTCAAGTCCTAAAATTTAATAACCTGCAAGAAAACACAAAAATATCTTCCATTAAATGGCAATATCACCAAAAATGAGTATATAATACAGGTCTAAAAATGCATATATTTTTTGTGTATCAAAATCCCCCAAACTTACATGTTACTTGTCCGGTATAAAATATGGGTCTAAAAATGCATATATTTTTAGTGTATCAAAATCCCCCAAACTTACATGTTACTTGTCCTCAAGGTAACTCCTTATACTATATAAAAATACGACTTAAGGTAAAGAATTTGACTTCTAGATTTTCATATCTTAGTCCACTAAATACAATAGCTTAACTAAAAAAAATCAAAACTACTCCAGTTAATACTAAAGGTATAAGAATATTTAGCAATCAAGTCCAAGATNACGCCTCCAAAAACTCTTCAAAAAGCATCTAAATTCATCAAATCATCTAGAAATAGTGGCTGAACCGACACAGGCACTGTCGGTGCCTGTGTTCTGCAATTTAATTTGATGCTAACCGTCAAACGGTGTCGTCAGTACTGCTTCTAGTGCCGACAATGTTGAACAAATTTCGACTTCTTCATTTTTGCTCCAAATTTCATCCTCTTTGCTTCTTTTTTGCTTGCTTCTTGCTTCAAGTCCTAAAATTCAATAACCTGCAAGAAAACACAAAAATATCTTCCATTAAAGGGCAATATCACCAAAAATGAGTATATAATACAGGTCTAAAAATGCATATATTTTTTGTGTATCAAAATCCCCCAAACTTACATGTTACTTGTCCGGTATAAAATATGGGTCTAAAAATGCATATATTTTTAGTGTATCAAAATCCCCCAAACTTACATGTTACTTGTCCTCAAGAAACTCCTTTACTATATAAAAATATGACTTATGATAAAGAATTTGACTTCTAGATTTTCATATCTTAGTCCACTAAATACAATAGCATAACTAAAAAAAATCAAAACTACTCCAGTTAATACTAAAGGTATAAGAATATTTAGCAATCAAGTCCAAGATTTCTGATTCTCTATTATTTTCATGAAAAATTGCAAATTGTCATATTAAAGTCACTTAAAGTATTCATATGAAAAAGAACTTCATAGAACTTTACTAATAAATAAACTAATACTTCAATAAAAGTTTAAAAAATGTAGCAAGCCATTTTTTTTTAAATTGATTCAAGTGAAGCTAATTTTTAATTAGGAATCTCCTCAAGCTTCTCCCCACATCTTTTCTTTTCTTTTCCTCTCTCTTTTTTTTTATATGTGAGGATTACTATATCTGGATAGCCTTTAATAATTTTGAACCTCACTATCCTCTTCTTAAAGTAAAAAACTTGTCACATTTCTTCACTNTGAAAAATTACAAATTTTCATATTAAAGTCACTTAAAGTATTCATATGAAAAAGAACTTCATAAAACTTTACTAATAAATAAACTAACACTTAAATAAAAATTTAGAAAATGTAGCAAGCCATTTTTTTTTTAAATTGATTCAAGTGAAGCTAATTTTTAATTAGGCATCTCCTCAAGCTTCTCCCCACATCTTTTCTTTTCTTTTTCTTTTCTTTTCCTCTCTTTTCTTTTTTTTTGTTATATGTGAGGATTACTATATTTGGATAGCCTTTAATAATTTTGAACCTCACTATCCTCTTCTTAAAGTAAAAAACTTGTCACATTTCTTCACTTAACAAATTTATATTAACTTAAAGATTTCATCTATCCTCTTTTTAAAGTTAAACTTTTTACATTTTTTTCACTTAACAAATTTATATTAACTTAAAGATTTCATAAAGTTTAAAAACTTTTACATTTCTTCACTTAACAAATTTATATTAACTTAAAGATTTCATAAAGTTTAATTCTTTAAAAACTTATTACATTTCTTCACTTAACAAATTTATATTAACTTAAAGATTTCATAAACTTTAATTCTTTTTCTTTTTACATGAACCTTTAAGATTTTTAATATTTCAAAAATACAAATTTCTTTACATAAAATAGAAAAACATAGTCTTTTTTCTTTTATACCAAATATCTTAATCTCTAAAATTAATCTTTATTATTGAAATTTTTTACTTATGTTTACTATATATTTAGAAACATAAATATAGTTATCTATAGTTAACCCCTAATACTAAAGGCCATGTTAAATTTAATTTTTTTTAAAATATAGCCAAGTGAGGACAAATAATATTAAGTTTCTTTCTTTAAAAAGGAATTTTTCCTCCCCCCCCCCCAAACTTAAATTTTTAAAAGATTTAGCATGAAGAACTGAAAAATAAAGGGTGAAAGAAAACATTAAATACATAAAAAAAGACATACCTGTTGAAAGTTCTGATTTTGAAACTTTTATTCTGAAATACTGTAGGTGCTAATATAAAAAACTACAAGACTTAAAACATTAATTGCACATAATACATATAAAATCTGCTGAGAAAGAGTTAATTACAATACTTTTAACAAAAGAAAATAACTAATAACCGAATTAAACTGAATTTTAGANGCATACCTGTTGAAAGTTCTGATTTTGAAACTTTTATTCTGAAATACTGTAGGTACTAATATAAAAAACTACAAGACTTAAAACATTAATTGCACATAATACATATAAAATCTACTGAGAAAGAGTTAATTACAATACTTTTAACAAAAGAAAATAACTAATAACCGAATTAAACTGAATTTTAGAAATGAAAATAGTTTTACAAACTACAGTTCACAACTCAACATAATAACAAATTAGAGTCTCACAATCTAACAAACAATCTCAATAATATAACAAAAACAAACAACACAATAACAAAGTACAATAAAAAATAAACTAAAAAAATCAAATCACCAATCATCATCATCTTCTTCTTCTTCTACATCCAAATCCTGCCGCTGATATGGAGTAAAAACAGGGTGAATAGAAAACTGAACTGAATGATCATCCTTCATGTATCTCACCAATGCATCATCATAAGCAGCATCATATTAAAAATTTTGCTATATCAAATCATTAGTGTGAGGATTTCTGGCATCCATGTTTTGCAACCTATGATCCATTCTTAAGATATCTCCCTGCTGGATCATCATCTGGTCNATCTTCTTCTTCTTCTACATCCAAATCCTGCCATTGATATGGAGTAAAAACAGGGTGAGTAGGAAACTGAACTGAATGATCATCATTCATGTATCTCACCAACGCATCATCATAAGCAGCATCATATTAAAAATTTTTCTATATCAAATCATTAGTGTGAGGATTTTTAGCATCCATGTTTTGCAACCTATGATCCATTCTTAAGATATCTCCCTGCTGGATCATCATCTGGTCTAAAAGTTCTAGTTAGTAGGGTCACTAGAAGTAGGGGTCCTCGAAGTAGAAGGATTATCTCTGGTCTTACTTCCAGATCTCCGATCAACATGAGATTCATATGTCTTTATATTGGCAGGCCAATAGGTCTTAGAGGCTCAATCCTCTCTTCCACAGGTCTAAAATCAACTTTTGTTTGTTCGCAGAGTGTGAAAAGAAGTGCAGGGTGTGTCAAACCACAAGTGGTCTCTCCAAAAGTAATAGATCTAGTGTTCATATAGATACTAGAACCTACATTTATCCTCATCGCCTGCTGGATACAGAAGTTTAGGATGGCTCTATCCTTGGTCACCTCACTATGATGATTTGTCGGAATCATTCTTCCAGAAATAAAGNCTATCTAGTGTTCATATAGATAATAGAACCTACATTTATCTTCATCGCCTGCTGAATACAAAAGTTTAGGATGGCTCTATCCTTGGTCACCTCACTATGATGATTTATCGGAATCATTCTTCCAGAAATAAAGTAGTGTCAGACCTTAGATACTACATTAAGCATAGAAAGAGGAAGGTTTAACTTAACACCATTTTTGACTTTCCAGGTCCCTCTTCCATTAGTAAGAAATTGAATCAACCACTAGCCCTAAAGTTTACAATTTTTTGTTTATCATAATCTACTTTTCTTTTTTCCTTTGCTCCTTCTTGGTGCCATGGGAAATCCAGAGAAAATTAAAAAAAAATCAAATAAATTCTAAAAAATTCAAAAATCACAAAGTAAAGCTCTTTATACTTAAATTTATTAAGTAAGAGTTCTTCACCAAAGGATTTTCTTAAAATCTCTCAAAAATTCCAAAATTTTTGGGTCTCGACAATATGAGATAAATCCTTGGTGAAAATCAAAATATTTTAATTCAAAGTGTAGCTCTTACCTAAAAAAGATGAAATCTAAAGTTCCTTTACCTTAAAATCGCCTCAAATCCAAGCAAATGCGAGCCCTAGGTGCAAAAATTGGAGGTTGAAGGTGACTCAAAGGGTAAAAATGACAGTTTATGGTGAAAATCACAAATTTTAAAGGGTTAAAGGTTGTTCTCGGGTTGAGGGCGTCGTCGACACGCATGCCAGCACCGTCAACGCTGAAGGCCTAAAAATTCCATTTTTTAATTTTTTTCAATTTTCAATTTCATTTCAATTTTCTCCAATTTTTTTGTATTTTTAAACACAAATTTTTATCTAACAATAATTCACAAACAAACATTTTCACAAACAATAACAAACTAACTTTTATATATGAAAATACACTTTTACAAACACATTTTTCTAATTACACTTTCACACATATTAAACAAACTAAATTATAAAACATCATCAAAATTAAGTCACCACATTAAATGCTGACACAAAAATATACACATAATCAAAGTTCAAAATTCTAAAGAAAAGCAAACTAAATCAAATCCACACAATCACATTAAGTTCATAAGTATTTTAAATTAGTAGAGAGAGTCCAAATTCTTTAATTATGGTGGCACATCTTAGAGATTTTTTCTCCTCTGATATCTCCCATCGATTGGTAATGAACATACACATTGTAGAAGGGTCGATACGGGAATTAATCAGTCGAATTTTCTTTGATCCTTCCTTTTTCTTTAAACATCCGCACTAATCCTGCTTCAAATGTTCCAGTATGATCAAAATTCTCTTTCATGCTCCAATCTAGGAGATCAAAAAGGTACTTAAGATCTCTTATTGCATTCGTAATACTCTAAAGTTCTCTTTCAATTTTCTTCAATTTCTTTTCTATAGCAATTGAACTTCCAACTGTTGGTGGCATCAATGTATTTGAAGCATGTGATGAGTGATCTAAGATAGTATCTAATGCTTAATTCCCATTCACAACATAATTATCATCAATAGGAATCATGGGCTCCCAAGGTTATAAAACTTTTTTCCAACTTTCATATAAAACTTGAGATTGACTGCAAAATAAGAAAATTGTGGAAGGATACCCAAGTCCATAAATTGGCCCATTCATAATAATACNATTTAAATTAAAATTAAATTTCTTAATAGCCTAAAATGCTTTATGCTCCAATTCTACTAGCAAGTGACATGTTTTTTTCTAAGAATAAGTCTATATGGGGACATTCCTATAAGAGTCTTATAAGCAGTTATGTATGCCCATAATGCAGTATCTAATCTAGCAGACCAATCCAATTTATAAAAAATTACAGCTTTTCTAAAATTTGTTTAATTTTACAATTTGATATCTCTGCTAGACCGCTAGTTTGAGGATGATAAGCAGTAGAGAATCTATGCANAAAATCAAGAGAAAATTAAAAAAAAATCAAATAAATTCTAAAAATTTAAAAAATCACAAAGTAAAGCTCTTTATACTTAAATTTACTAAGTAAGAGTTCTTCACCAAAGGATTTTCTTAAAATCTCTCAAAAATTCCAAAATTTTTTGGTCTCGACAATATGAGATAAATCCTTGGTGAAAATCAAAATTTTTTAATTCAAAGTGTAGCTCTTACCTAAAAAAGATGAAATCCAAAGTTCCTTTACCTTAAAATCGCCTCAAATCCAAGCAAATGCGAGCCCTAGGTGCAAAAATTGGAGGTTGAAGGTGACTCAAAGGGTAAAAATGACAGTTTATGGTGAAAATCACAAATTTTAAAGGGTTAAAGGTTGTTCTCGGGTCGAGGACGTCGTCGGCACGCATGCCAGCACCGTCGGCGCTGAAGGCCTAAAAATTCCATTTTTTAATTTTTTTCAATTTTCAATTTCATTTCAATTTTCTCCAATTTTTTTTTGTATTTTTAAACACAAATTTTTATCTAACAATAATTCACAAATAAACATTTTCACAAACAACAACCAACTAACTTTTATATATGAAAATACACTTTTACAAACACATTTTTCTAATTACACTTTCACACATATTAAACAAACTAAATTATAAAACATCGTCGAAATTAAGTCACCACATTAAATGCTGACACAAAAATATACACATAATCAAAGTTCAGAATTCTAAAGAAAAGCAAACTAAATCAAATCCACACAATCACATTAAGTACATAAGTATTTTAAATTAGTAGAGAGAGTCCAAATTCTTTAATTATGGTGGCTCATCTTAGAGATTTTTTCTCCTCTGATATCTCTCATCGATTGGTAATGAACATACAAATTGTAGAAGGTTCGATACGGGAATTGATCAGTCGAATTTTCTTTGATCCTTTCTTTTTCTTTAAACATCCGCACTAATCCTGCTTCAAATGTTCCAGTATGATCAAAATTCTCTTTCATGCTCCAATCTAGGTGATCAAAAATGTACTTAAGATCTCTTATTGCATTCGTAATACTCTGAAGTTCTCTTTCAATTTTCTTCAATTTCTTTTCTATAGCAATTGAACTTCCAACTGTTGGTGGCATCAATGTATTTGAAGCATGTGATGAGTGATCTAAGATAGTATCTAATGCTTCATTCCCATTCACAATATAATTATCATCAATAGGAATCATGGGCTCCCAAGGTTATAAAACATTTTCCCAACTTTCATATAAAACTCGAGATTGACTGCAAAATAAGAAAATTGTGGAAGGATACCCAAGTCCATAAATTGGCCCATTCATAATAATACCCATAACATATTTAAATATGATAGATCCTATATCAATGAGTATTTCCATTTGAATGCAATAATTCAAAATAACACTTTCTTTGATGACTCTACTAATCTTCATGGTAGGGAGTAATTTTGCAAAAATGAAGAAATGCCACTACTTTGATATTGGATTAAGCAAAGAAGCAGAGAAACTAACATATCCTTCATCTCGCATTTCCCAAATATAACTTTCATCTGTCAGAAAATTATAGACATCTTGCATCAAATCTCTCGTAGGGATAAAATTTGTATAATGACAGATTAGAATGTTTTTTATCATATACAACTCATTGATTCACGCAAGAGTAAATGGTACCGCCTTACCTCGTACAAAGACAACTCCTTGGGTAATTCCATGTAAGTTGTGATATAATTCCTTTACTACTGGTACAATTACTGTAGCTGTATTGTAGCACAGAACTTCCCGTCGCCTTTGTACAATAATTTTATCAATTGGAGAACTTGGATTAATCAATCCGTGATTGACAAAGCCTCTCTACTTGATAAGCCACTTCTTTATAATAACTTTATCATATAATCTTTGCGCGTCAAAATTGATAAACTTTCTTCTATTGAAAACTCCATACCTAGAATTATTTCTGGAATTGAAGGCCATGAAATTCAAAAATAGGAAGCTTTTGGTCGTCCAAGGCAGTTTTTAGGACTTTAAGAACTCCTTCCGACAGTTGTTTCAAAGCAAAATCCTGCAAAAGTCTGCCAAAACTATCAAAATGCTATCGGCGCTGTCGACACTTTGGTCAGTCTGCGGGCGCCGTCGGCGCCAGTGGCCAAAATTGCATCTTTTCATGTTTTCAATCAATTCGATTCCAAATTTTCCTCTAATACCAATATTTTTCTTAATAAAATTGTGTAGGATTATTATCTACAAATATATAAACACTTATCAAACAAAATAGGAATACATAGATATATACTTATATATGGGTTGCCTCCCATAAAGCACTTGGTTTAATATCGTCAACCCGACATACCATTTGATTAGTTGGGTTGACTTAACATTAAAACTTCTTTAAATTATGGTATGTGCCCTTCATAATAATGTTTTAATCGATGCCCATTAACTTTAAATATATTTCTAGTGTTAGGATCTTTAATAACAACAATTCATAATGATACTTTAATCACCTTAAATGGTCTNCAATAGCTTCAATCCATTTGGACATATAATCAATATCAAGTAATATATATAAATTCTCAAATGAAGGCATAAATGGTCTCATAAAATCTAGTCCCCACACAAAAAATTTCAACTTCTAATGTTTAATTTAGAGGCATTTCATTTTTTCTATAAATATTTTCTACTCGTTGACATCAATCACGTGTTTTAATATATTCATTAGCATATCTAAAAAGAGTAGGCCAATAAAATCTAGCTTGCAAAATCTTATATGCAGTTCTATTCGTTCCAAAATGTCATCTAAATTCAGAATCATGACATCTTTCAATAATCTGTTGATTTTCCTCATAAGGCACACACCTTCTAATAATTAAATCTTTACATTATTTATATAGATATGGGTCATCCCAAAAATAGAATTTTGAATCATATATAAATTTCTTTAATTGTGAATTTTTTATATCAAGTGGTAAAATATCACTTACAATATAATTTACTATATCGGCATACCACAGTGCATTTATTTCATCAATACTATATAATTGTTCATCAGGGAAATTCTCTAAAATTTCATTTACAAAAGTAGTTAATTTTCTCTTTCTAGTCTAGACAAATGATCAATTATTTAATTATTATTTCCTTTTCTATCAACTATAATAAAATCAAACTCTTGCAATAGAAGTATCCATCTAATTAATCTTGGTTTAGCATCCTTCTTTTGCATCAAGTATTTCATTGCAGAATGATCTGTATGCATTATACATTTAGTTCAAATTAAGTAAGGTCTAAATTTATCGAAGGCATAAACAATAGCAAGTAACTCTCTTTCAGTAGTAGTGTAGTTAATTTGAGCATCACCTAGAGTTTTACTAGTATAATATATTACTTTAAAAACTTTGTTGTGTCTTTGTCCTAACACAGCCCCAATAGCATAATCACTAGCATCACACATTATTTCAAATGGTTTCTCCCAATCAGGTGGAACTATTATAAGTGCAATGATTAATTTTTATTTCAATAATTCAAATGCTTTTATGCATTCCTCATTAAAATCAAATTTC
>JXCR01127967.1:109675-140752 GCA_002079205.1 Phalaenopsis hybrid cultivar
CATAATTATCAAAATTTTGGAAACTTCATTAGCATAAAATGACTTTTGAATTTAAGGGTGTAATTTTTGAAATTAATGATTTCACACCCTTATTTGATAATCAAAATAATATCAAAAATGATCTTGATAATGATCACTTAAAGTTTTAAATCTTTTCAAAATTAATACACACACTTAATACATTCACTTAGGTCTTAAAGACTTAGTGGTGAACTTAAGTTGAAATCCACTTGTTAAAAGAGGATTAGAAAAATCAATATAATCAAACTCTTTTAAAACACCACAAGTCCAATTAGGACTAAAAATTTGGCTAAGTGTTCTCAATAACACTAATTTGCCCTCTAGAAGGTCTTCACNGATTAATACCTTAACTCCAAATTTTTATATGTTGTAGCCTCTGTCTAGATGAACAATTTAAGCNATATAACAACTGTTGACCTCACTTTTGGTTGAGGTCTAGAAACTTCTTTAGTAGCCTAGGTCTAGCCATAGGACTTNACTCCTATTTTGGCAGCCCCTATCCCAGGGAAACCGTTGATACTTTATACTGGGGCCTTAGATATTTCTCTTGGAGCCCTCTTAGCTCAAGTCAATGAGGAGGGAAAAGAAAATGCGCTCTACTACTTAAGTCGTCGTCTAATACCGACGAAGATAAGGTATCCACTTTTGAGAAGCATTGTCTGGTGTTAATTTTCCCCGCCCAAAAGCTTAGACATTACATGCTTTCTCATAAGATTACCTTTATTTCAAAAGTTAATCCATTGCAATATCTGATGACCCGACTAACACTCTCCGGACGTTTAACAAGATGGTCAACGATCTTATTGCCATTTGTTATAGCTTTTGTTCCCCTTCGTGCTATCAAAGGAAAGATACTAGCAAATTTTCTCACTGCACACCCACTGCCAGCTGGGTCGCCGCTCAACGATGAGTCACCAGAAGAGCAAATACTATAAATGGAATTTTCTAGTGCGCAGTGCTGGGAAATGTACTTCGATGGTGCTTCGTTAGCCAGGAAAGATAAAAGAATCAGGCACAGTTATACCAGGCAAGGCAGGGATCGGTTTGATCTTTATTATGCCAGATAAGGGCATGATGAGGTTTTCATACCACCTGACAGAGCCGTGCACTAACAATGAAGTAGAATATGAAGCCTTAATCATCAGATTGGAATTGGCAATTTCAATGGATATAACAAACATTGTCATTTATGGTGACTCTCAACTTGCTATCCAGCAAGTCGCCGGACAATACAAAATTCTGAAACCAAGACTAGCAGAGTACCATCAGTACGCGATGAAGCTCCTAAAGCAGATTTCTGAGGTGACTTTTTATCGGATTCCTCGGGGAGATAATGCCCATGCTGACTCTCTAGCAAAACTCGCTAAGGAAATGGCATGTCCCCTGGAGGATTCCATCGAAGTCACGGTTCAAGGAAGACGAGTCTTCTCTCGAAATGACTTCAAAAATCTACACAAACTTGGAAAAGAAGAAATAATAAATACAGGTGTAGACATCAACGAATATTGGCGCAAGCCATTAATAGAATATTGGCATACTGGGAAGCTGCCAGAGGAAAGTTTGAGGCACACCACATCACAAGAAGGGCCATGTCTTATGCTCTGGTGGGAAATGTTCTCTACAGAATGTGGCTACGGGGTTGTCTTAACTAATAAAATTGGCAGGATGAAACACCTAAATATTTCTCCTCAAAACTGAAACCAAACATTAGGATAGCTTGGGAAGTCACCAGGGTTCTCCTCTGGATCCACGACATCCTCTATTTCTTCTTCCTTTGGATTCTACAATAAAATATTCCAAATTTGAACCAATCCCCTTTCACACCCCTCCTCCTTTGGATTCTACAATAAAATGTTCTAAATTTGAACCAATCCCCTTTCACACCTCTATGTCCGATCTCATTGAAAAGTCCTACCCTTTGAAACTCCTTGAAGATAGTATTTCCTGATTTTTATCGAGAGTCTTCTTAGGTGCCGATTTCATTTAAGAGTCCTACCCTTTGAAATGCCTTGAAGATAATTTTTCTTGCTTTTTATCGAGAGTCTTCTTAGGTGACCATGGTCATTTAAGATGTAATTAACTATAGGAGCTTGCCCTTATAGGAAGCATGTCTGAACCCATCTTAATATAAACCCTATATAATCCTTTATATTAAATAGGGGAACTTGTAGGCAAATACAAAGGTTTCGCAGACCAAACGGACGTCATACTTTCCTTAGTTTATTTGATCGAACCTCATCCTCAAGTCTTGTGTTTATCCTTCGGGATAGGTACAGGATTTGAGGTACAGTGCTCTTTCATTTAGTCTTGTGTTTATCCTTCGGGATAGATACAGGATTTGAGGTACAGTGCTCTTTCATTTTACAATGGTTTCGCAGACCAGACGGACGTCATACTTTCCTTAGTTTATTTGATCGAGCCTCATCCTCATACCAAACGGACGTCATACTTTCCTTAGTTTATTTGATCGAGCCTCATCCTCAAGTCTTGCAGACCAAACAGACATCATACTTTCCTTAGTTTATTTGATCGAGCCTCATCCTCAAGTCTTGTGCTTTGGGATAGATATAGGATTTGAGGTACAGTGCTCTTTCATTTTAAACTATGAAAACTATGGGACCGGACGTCATACTTTCCTTAGTTTATTTGATCGAGCCTCATCCTCAAGTCTTGTGTTTATCCGATGTCATACTTTCCTTAGTTTATTTGATCGAGTCTCATCCTCAAGTCTTGTGTTTATCCTTTAGGATAGATACAGGATTTGAGGTACAGTGCTTTTTCATTTTAAACTATGAAAAATATGGGGTCTAACGGACCTCATACTTTTCTTAGTTTATTTGATCGAGCCTCATCCTCAAGTCTTGTGTTTATCCTTCGGGATCCCTTAGTTTATTTGATCGAGCCTCATCCTCAAGTCTTGTGTTTATCCTTCGGGATAGATACAGTTTGAGGTATAGTGCTCTTTCATTTAAACTATGAAAAATATGGGGTCAGTTTCATTTCATACCCAGGTACAGTGCTCTTTCATTTTAAACTATGAAAAATATGGGGTCAGTTTGATTTCATACTTAGTACAATGCTATTTCATTTAAATTATAAAAAATATGGGGTCAGTTTGATTTTATATTTTTCTAAAACTAAATATTTTTATCGAGCCTCATCCTCAAGTCTTGTGTTTATCCTTTGGGATAGATACAGGATTTGAGGTACAACGCTCTTTCATTTAAACTATAAAAAATATGGGGTCAATTTGATTTCATATTTTTCTAAAACTAAATATATATGTAAATTCCTTTCATTTTAAACTATGAAAAATATGGGATCAAATTGATTTCATACTTCAACGTCCTTCCGCAAAAATTATGGGGTCAGTTTGATTTCATACTTCAACGTCATTCCGAAGCGGGCGACGGGATTTTGATTAAATGGGGTCAGTTTGATTTCATACTTCAACGTCCTTCCGAAGCGGGCGACGGGATTTCGATTCCAGCGACCGACAGCTTCTTACGGGCAACCCCATAAACCAACCCGAAATAACGCCGACAGCTTCTATGACCGACAGCTTCTTACTGGCACCTCCAACCTTGAAATAACACCAACAACCAGACCATCAGAGAGTGAACTTAAAGCCAAACAGTCTTATAGGGACTCTCCTTGAGGTCGCCCATATTGACACCACCTACTAAATGCTAGAGGTTAGGATGAACATGTGGATGTTAATGTTTATAAAAGAATAGTTTATAATTTCTAATGGTGATGGTTCCTTTTCTAGTCCTATAAGAATAGTCAACAGAAAAGTCCTATGGCTAGAACCTAGGCTACTAAAGAAAAAAGGCTATACTTCAACCAAAAATGAGGTCAACACTGCTATTTATTTAATTTCCTGTAAAATTATATATAAATGTTGCACAAGGTAATCTTTCAGTAGGAGTGCCGAGAAGATGACAAGCACGCTTTTATAATATTATTTAATTTCTATCATTTTACTTTCTGTAATCTACTTTTGCTGCAAAATATTATAACAACTTCGTTGTGCACTATCCTTTTTCTTGCAAAAATCAAAACCATTTTCAAAATTAAAGAACTTTTTCAAAAACCTAAAATAATTTGTTTCAAAGGTAACCATAAATGTTTTTAAATGTCACTAAATTTAAAACTTCCTTTTGAATTTACGGGAGTCCCTCAAAGGAGGTATCCTACGATAGCTAAAGAGATCACCCATGTTTAAATAAGTCTAAAAACTTATTTAAGCTAAGTAAATTCAAAAGAAAATATTGATCCCAAAATGAGGGAAGGGTGAGATCTTAACTGGTGTCACTGTAATCAACTTTAACCCCCCCATAATGTTTGAATTCAACTTATCATTTAAACTTTTAAACCTTAGACTTTAGGACTTCTACATCTTCAAGTTGTTTGGAGCTTACTTTTTGGGTAGCCTTCTATAATTGCTCAAGGATCTATAACAACTTGAGGATGTGCAACAGCACATCTTTTCTCTTAGAATTAAACAACAAGCCATAGGATTTTAAGGTTGTCTGCCTAGTGCGACATAAATCCTTAATTTTTTCCTTAGGACTTTGTACAGCCCAACTATAAAATTTAAGCCCTAACTTGTTTTAAAATTCTGAGGATGTAAATCGTCACGACCTAGATCCTCACATCTTCTAGGTTGTTTGTGCAACTGTCTCGCATAAATGTAAGCACTAAATTGAAAAAAATTGGCAGGATGAAATATTTAAATAATTTATTTATCTCGAAACTGAAGTCAAATCATAGGATAGCCTGGGAAGTCACTGAATTTCTCCTCAAGATCCATGAAATCCTCTAGTTCTTCTGCCTTTTGATTCCAAAATAAATGTTTTAAATTGGAGACATTCCCCTTTTACACCTCTTTGTCTGATTTTTTAAAAAGTCCTACCCCTTGAATTTGTTAAAGACATTATTCCCTTAACTTATTTGAGAGTTTTCTTAGGTGACTTCGGTTATCTAAGATGTAATTAACAATAGAGGCTTGCCCTTGAAGGAAACTTTCAAGAACCCAACTTAATATAAACCATATTTAAATTTTTGTATTAAATAGGGGAACTTGTTGGTCAACATAAAAATTTTTTTTTCACAGACTTAAATGTATTTCATAAATTCTTTAGTTTATTTAATCGAGCCTTTCACCGGTAAGTAGTGTCTCCACCCTTCGAGATAGATTCATTACTTGCGGTGTTGGGCTTGTTTATTTGAACTACTGAGTGTAAGAGATTATTTCGGTCTTGTTATTTCAAATCATAAAATCTTATTATTCAAAATTATATATACTTAAATTAAATTAAACTGGTAGTCGGAATATCCATTATGGCAACCGATAATTTTTAATTTGGCGACCAAGAATTATTTTCAAGAAATATAGGACTTTTGAATAAGCCTCGAATATCAAACCCCTACAGAGAATTTCTATATTTAAATAAGTCAAATTAAATTAGATAACAAATTCTACTTTGCAAAATATTTAGACTCAAACTATAGATGCTATAACATGAATGAAACTTCAATTCTTTTTGGTAATTTTTGATAATTGAAAATAAAGTAAATAACTAATTAAATTTAACTAGATATTTGTATANTAATCTATGAAAAATATGGGGTCAGTTTGATTTTATACTTCAACGTCATTCCGAAGCGGGCGATGGGATTTCGATTCCGATGACCAACAACTTCTTATGGGCAACCCCATAAACCAACCCGAAATAGCGCCGATAAGTCAGCATAATTGTACTTTTTGAGACTTTAGCCTACACTCAATCTGTAACATTTATCGGAGCAAATTAATGGAATCTCTTTCAGAATTCTATCTGTTTGTTCAATTTCCCTTTTTGGTGAGATGGAAAATGCCACGAACCATACGTTAGTTCGAGAATACAATGAACAAAGAACAAATCAATAAAAGCTTAATAATAAAATTCAAATAAAACACTCTTTTGAAAATTAATCAACCACAAAAATTAAATTTTGAAAAACATATTTTGATAATTAAACATGATAAAAATAACAAGAAAGAAAACAAATATGTTGAGTCGATTCTCTCGATTTCGAGGTCTCTTACTCTTTGCTCGCGCAACACGACTATCCTTGTCTACGTTAACTCTTCACATCCTTGTGAAATTTCACATTGTACACAAAACCTCGCAAAATTTTGCACATTTTCGTCAACAATGTCAGCTTTTTTCACAGGACACATATCTATGGGTTCAACACCACAAACTCTGTAAATTTCAATTCTCATTTTTGGAATTAGTACTAACTTCTAATTCCCCCCTCCTTTTGAGATCAGTCCTTAAATTTCGATCCTCTTTTTGAGATTGATCTTTAAGTTTCAATTCTCATTTTTGGAATCAGTCCTAAATTCTGATTCCCCCCTCCTTTTGAGATCTGTCTCTAACTTTTGGTCCTCTTTTTGAGATTGATCCTTAACTTTCAATTCTCATTTTTGGAATCAGTCCTAACTTCTAATTCCCCCCTCTTTTCAAGGATAGTCCCTAACTTTCAACTCTCTCTTAAGATTGATCTTTAACTTTCAATTCTCATTTTGAAATCAGTCCTTAACTCCTAATTCCCTCCTTTTGAGATCGGTCCCTAACTTCCAATCCTCTTTTTGAGATTGATCTGTAACTTTCAATTCTCATTTTGGAATCAGTCCCTAACTTCTGATTCCCTCCTTTTGAGATCGATCCATAACTTTCGATCCTCTTTTTGAGATTGATCCTTAACTTTCAATCCTCATTTTTGGAATCAGTCCTAACTTCTGATTCCCCCTTTTTTCGAGGTTGGTTCCTAACTTCCGACTCTCTCTTGAGATTGATCCTTAACTTTCAATTCTCATTTTGAAATTAGTCCTTAACTTCTAATTTCCTCCTTTTGAGATCGGTCCCTAACTTTTCATCCTCTTTTTTAGATTGATCCTTAACTTTCAATTCTTATTTTGGAATCAGTCCTTAACTTTTGATTCCCTCCTTTTGAGATTGGTCCCTAACTTTCGATCCTCTTTTTGAGATTGATCCTGAACTTTCAATTCTCATTTTTTGGAGTTAGTCCTAACTTCTGATTCCCCTCTCCTTTTGAGATCGATCATTAACTTCCGATCCTCTTTTCGAGATTCATCCTTAACTTTCAATTCTCTTTTTCAGAATCAGTCCTAACTTTTGATTCCTCCTCCTTTCAAGGTCGGTCCCTAACTTTCGACACTCTCTTGAGATTGATCCTTAACTTTCAATTCTCATTTTTGGAATCAATCCTAACTTCTGATTCCCCCCTCCTTTTAAGATCGATCACTAACTTTCGATCCTGTTTTTGAGATTGATCCTTAACTTTCAATTCTCATTTTTAGAATTACTTCTAACTTTTGATTCCCCCATCCTTTTGAGGTCGGTCCCTAACTTTTGACTGTCTCTTGAGATTGATTCTTAACTTTCAATTCTTATTTTGAAATCAGTTCCTAACATTTGATTCCTTTATTTCGAGGTTGGTCCCTAACTTCCGACTCTCTATTGAGATTGATACCTAAATATCAGTTCTCATTTGAGGATCAATTCTTAAATTTAGGTTCCCTTATTTCAAGGTCGGTACCTAAATTTCAATTCCCACCCCGGGGTCAACACTTACATACTGATTCTCATCCTCTATAAATACCTGAAACTTGATTACTCAAACCCACTCTCAAGTCCCCAACGAGAGTTCCTACTTCTTGAATTTGATCAAATATTCAATTGCTAATTCCCCAGCGAAAATAAAAAACACACACAATTCTATACCTCCTTCTAGGTCTGTTGACTTAGAAGTTTGTGATGGTTTTGTTGATCTCGTCAGTCAATGCCAATAAGCGCAATGTGCTTGCCCAACACACCACACCTATTGGGGGTCCATTTGTTGGCCTCACTTTTGGTTGAGGATTAGTTTTTCCTCTTTAGTAGCCTAAAGTCTACCTATCAGACTTTCCTGTTGACTTTTCCTAGAAAACTAGAAGTGGAACCCTCACAATTTTTAAATTCTACACTCCTCTTTGCTCAACATGAAGTTCCACTTATTTGTCCTAACCTCTAGCACTTAGTAGGTAAAGTCAATATGGTGTAGCTCAAGGTGAGTTCCCATAGGACTGCTTGCCCTTAGTGTTGACTCTAGGTGTTAGTCTAGGGCTAAGGCACTAACTTTCACTCACTTGCACTCACTTGCACTCATTATCACCTATACTCACTCACAACCCTAAAACAAAAATTATTGAATTTGATCCCTTGATCCTTTGGGAGACTCTTGTATATGGTTCCCTAAACCCACTAACCCTAGGCTAGGGTTTAGCTAAGACCAGTACATAGAGGACCCAAAAGGGGATTCGATGGGTCCATAACTCATCTTTGGTGGTTAGCTTCCCAATTCTACCAAAAATATCCAACTTGGCCTTTTACCCCAAACCTACTCAAATTACCTAAACACCCACAAATCCTAAATTTGGTCAAAATCCTCAAATTCATCCAAAATACCCAAACTTTTTCAAAAATTATTTCAAATCTTCTGAAAATACCCAAACCTACCCAAATTACCTAAACACCCCCAAATCCCAATTTTGGTCAAAATCCTTAAATTCATCCAAAATACCCAAAATTTTTTAAAATTTATTTCAAATCTTTTGAAAATACCCAAGCTACCCAAAACCTCCAAAAATTCTAAATTTACCAAAATACCCCCAAAATTACCAAAATTACAAAAATACCCTTGGCACCCCAAACCTTCCAAAAGCATTCAAAATCGCTCCAAATGTCTCAAAAACCCATTTGGACCCCTCAATTGGACCCATTTTGACCAATTTGACCATTTGTTTACCAATACCCCCAAATTGCCTTCAAAAGCCCAATTTCCCCAAATTTACCTCAGATGTCCATCAAGTTGGTCCTAATTCCCACCAATTTCATTCCTAAATTCAAATTCACATTTCATGTGACTAATTTAAACCAAATACAAGCTCAATTGGCCCAATTTTGATCCAAGTCAAACCCCCCAATTTTGGTCCTATGGCATATTCCCACAAAATGGAACCCCAAGACCTACCCAATTGGCCTTAATTTGAATCCTAAACTCTTTGTAACATTATTAAACATCAATATTGACTTTTAATTGGCCTTAGTGAGACCTCAATTTCATTTAATTTCATCCCAAATCCAAAAAATCCCCAATTTTGCCCCAAATTGGCTATGTCTCCAAGTTCCACAAAATTGATTGCCCTAACCCCAAAATTGATACCCAATTTATGTTGAAAACTCTTCATGATGTTCCTTTAAACCTTTTTCAATAATAAATTAAGGCTTAGCCCAAGCCTAGCCCAACCTAGGTCCAAGTCTAGCCCAACATACCCAAATTGACCAAAATTCTTAAATCCTTCAAATTGAACCCCCAATTGAACTCAAAACCATTTCAATCCTTCACCAAAAATCTTCATTAAAATCATATACACAATATTGATTAATCAATTGGGCTTAAAGTTATGGCTAGTCTAACCCAAACCCAACTTTTAGCCATTTGGACCCAAATTGAACCCATACAACAATATTGTTTTAACCACCATAAAATCACCAAATTTAGGACTGGACAACCACTAAGCTCCTCCTAAGGACCAGGCTAAACCCCTTTGGACCAGCCATGGCATGCTATGGACAAATGGAACACCAAATTAAGGGATTTATGCCCATTTATGGACCTTAACAAAAAATCTCCCCCATCATCACTTGTCATTGATGATTAATTATAATTAACCATCCCACTGGCTCACCTGACCTCCTAGCCACCTCCCCTGGCCCTATCGGTGGCCTAGTGGTTGGAAAACACAAAAAATGAGAGCCCCAAGCTCAAATTCAAACCCAAACTAACTCAATTGAGCTGGCCAATTCCAATTGGCTTTAGCACTTCAAAACCCTCCACCTAAGCAATATTTTCAACCCCCCAATTGGCCTTGGAAACTAGTCTAAACCATTTTTATTTAAACCTAACCTCCATGGCCAAGTGAGGAGAGCTGAAATTTGCTGAAGGAAACTGCCAATTTGCTCTCAGAGACTCCCTAAGACCTCCTCATTTCAAGCCCACCATTTTTCCCACTGATCCCCACTTTGGAAGCTCAATTTTGAGCTCAAATTTCAGCTAAAACTAAGACAAAACTCCCCACATATCCACAGTGAACCACAATTCAATTATCTATGCACACACCATCCCCATAGTGAAAGAAGTTGATTCCCCACAAAAGCCCCCTCTAAAATAGCCTCTAACCTAGCTCTAGACCAACACCTGAAATTGAGCTTGATCGAATTCATACCTAGACCATTCACCAATGCTTGAAACTTCATCTGGAGGTTCGTTGGGACTAATCGAAGCTACCACAACCATCTGATTGAGGCCTTCCCTCTTAGACAAAGGTATTGAACTCCAACCCTAAACCGAGCTTGTTTTGATTCTCCATACGTATTTATTGTATTTCATACCGTATAGTCCGTATATATAGGTTCGTCTTGAGTAGATGAAGGTTTAGGAACAAACCTCATGTGGTTTGGTTGAGTCTAAGCGAAGATCTTAAGGTCTTAGTGTGAACGGCTCACGGGTTAGGTCACTTGAGAATGATAAAGGAGAGCCATCAGATCTCGGGTGTATCCAATGGGCGGAAGAGATCAAGCCGGACAGCTCCATGGTGCATAAAACGCAATCTACGTGGACACTACGTGGCTGGCAGCGTCAAATGGTAGAGCGACGCGTAGAGCCTTCAGAGCTGCCTAGGATTCAATCAGCGTCGCGTGGATAAGTAGAGAAATAAGGATTTTTGAATTATTTTAAATGCTTAAACTTCAAAAATTCATATCTTTCTCTAGAATTATCAAAAAAATAAAAGAAAAACATTCACTTGCTCAGTGAATAGAGGAGGATAATGTGGACTAAAAATAAAAATTATTTTTTCACTCCCTGATTTTTAATTAATTAAATACTCTCTGTGGTATTTTAATTCTCCATGACTTAAAACATTTCACCATGGCTTGAAATTTTGAGGGTTTATTCGTCATGATAGAGGCCATGTCTTCTGATTTTTCCAGGGTCAGAGGGCATCTCTATGCTTCTAACCCTAATTTTTAAGCTAAGGTCACCATTTTTTCTTATTTTAATTATATAAATCAAAATATCACTTGAAAAATTATGAGAACAATTTTTGTAGATTTCTTATGGACAAAGACATCTAGGAAAAAATATTTTGATGCTTTGAATCATGTTGTGAATTTTTATACTTAGTTATATGTAATATCTTTGTGTTAATTTTTGTAAAATAAATACATATAAAAAATTAACAAAATCAACTCCACATTGTTCATAAAAATCATGTCTACCCATTATAAGAATATCAAAATTCTTTGACTTAGTTTATGCACTAAAATGGATTTATTAAGGAAACCATGCTTTTTGTATAAAAATAATTATATTAAATTAAATATGCTTAAGAAAATATGAAAACTAT
This sequence comes from Phalaenopsis hybrid cultivar, assembly GCA_002079205.1. Taxonomy (NCBI): domain Eukaryota; kingdom Viridiplantae; phylum Streptophyta; class Magnoliopsida; order Asparagales; family Orchidaceae; genus Phalaenopsis; species Phalaenopsis hybrid cultivar. The sequence continues at coordinate 121,221 of JXCR01127967.1, forward strand.
TTTTCTGAGTTCATTGTGATCAGGGCCATTTATAAAAATAAAACTCATTTTTGTGAAAATACTTGATTTTTCAAATTGAATTAAAAATAATTAAATAATCAAAATTTTCGAAAATACAAAAAATGGTTCAAGATGAGTGGGAATGTCCCCTGATCAATTAGAATTCATTAGGACATTCTTCCTTTTTTTTTTAATTTAAAATAAATTTTAAAGTCTTAAAAGTGAATTTTTCATATTTCCTCACTAAAATAATTACATTAAATAAATTAAAAATCACAAAAATACAACATTTGATTCTCTAATTTTTTGAACTAAGAGGAGTCTAATAAACATATAAAAAATAATTTATGTAGTTAAAATACTACTTTTTTAAAAATAAATCATGAAAATTGATCTAAAATTAAATAATAAAAATAGAATATTGATTCAAAAAATCATGAAATTTTGTCTAAGTATTTCTCTAACCTTAGGAAGCCTCTAATAAATTTTTTCATAAATATAAATTTTATTTTGGATAATTAAATAAATTAAATTTTGAAAATCCTATTTTTTAAATTTAAATGATTATCTAAATTAAATCAAATTTTGAGAGGTCCACATATCCTCCTCTAACATTTAGTTACCTAATGGGTATAACACTTTAAATCCTCAAAGTCCTTTGAGTTAGTTTTAAAGAGTTATGAGGTGAAGTCTCCCAAAGGCAAGGTAGTCATTTTGGATTTTGGCGCCTTAATCAAAATTTAGGGTTAATCAGGGATAAATTTGTAACTTTGATCCTGGTAAACATGTTTAGATGATTGAAATACAATGGGGTTATAAGGTAGAAACTCACCCACCACCTTTGGAAAACATCAACAGATAATAATCTCCCCTAATCTTCATTACTTAGAAGTCTACAAATATCAAAAGTTTCTTGAGTGAGAGGCTTAAGTTGAAAGGATGATAATTTACTTTCCTTAAGCCCAAAATTGGTGATAATGTGATCTTTAAATGAAAGTACACATCACTTTAACTAAAGTCTTAACCTTCACCAAATTCCCCATTATGATTGCTAAGGGCTTGGTAGTGACCTAGACTTGATATCTAAGCTCAATTGATTTGATTTAGAAGATAATTAGGTTGATAATCAATATCTTTAAACACTCCAAGTCCAACTTTACTTGTGGGTACCACAATCTTAAATAACTCAAACTTGCTTTATGGGCATTCACTCACATAACTCTTAAATGAAACATTAATTAATTAATCAAGTACACTGTCCTTGGGATAATTAAATAATAAAGTTTCACTGAGCAAAGTTGTAGTCACACTTTAACCTCGAATTATTGATGGAACAATATGATAAGTTCAAAATGAACTCAAACTAATTCAGGAGAGCCTCAAAGTAGTTCAGGGTTATATCCTGAGCACTTTGGAATCTTTTCTATATTTTGAAGGACAAATTGAATTTATCGTGTTTTGTCCTAAAATCATCTACTAGGATCTTCGGACATTTAACTAAATCATAACATAGGATTTGGTAGCTAAACCTTCATCTACTCATGCAATTTAAATTCCTTGCAACATTATATACATGTCTTGCAAGTGCTGACCTTTCAAGAGGTGGAAACGAGAAGACTCGGCAAGTGCGCCTTTACAGTTCATAGTACGATTTTCTCTTTTACTCTATGCACTGTACTTTCATGCTTACAAAACTTGCATGTTGAACAACGATGTCACCCTGCATGGAAACCAAAACTTCTAGGATAGCCGTAAAACCAAAACCAAAACTAAAATCAACCAAGATAAAAATCACTACCACAACATTCAAAATATAAGAAAACTCAAAATTTAATCACAAATATCACAAAACCACAATTCCAACAAAATTAAGACATCTCTATCAGATGATTGGGAATCCCTCACAGAAGGTAACCTAGGTTGTTAAGGAGGCTTCCCACAGTCTAAATTAAAGTATGAAACTCATTAAGTTGAGTTTAGTAAATTCATTTGGACTAAGTGGATCTAATAGAAAATAGTGGCACTGAAAGAGGGAACCATAGGATCCTGATCGGTGTCGGTCTAACCAACTTTAACATGCCCCATAATATTTAAAGAACTACAACCATAAAGCCGTTTGATTTGACATCATAACTTGACACACTAGAAAACTTGAACTCTCCATGACATGGAGCTTGGAGCTAGCATTGTGGGCAACGCGGCCATCTTCAACAACGAAATATGTCTCCATCAGCTAAACTAAATTTCTTCCTTAGAATTAAACAACCAAGACATAGTACTTTGAGGTAGTTTGCTTATGCAACATAACTCCTCACCTCATCTTTAGGCCTTTGTACAGCTCTGTTGTACAATCTAAGCCCTAAATTGTCATAGGATTCTAAGGTTATCGTTTGTCATGACTTAAACCGTCACATCTTCCAGGCTATTTGTGTGATCGTTTCACATAAACGTAAGCCCTAAACTAATAAAATTAGCAGGATGAAACACTCAAATAAATTTCACCTCAAAATTGAAGCCAAACCATAGAATAGACTCGGAAGTCACTGAGGTTCTCCTTCGAATCTGTGACATCGTCTAGTTCTTCCTCCTTTGGATTCTACAATAAATGTTCCAAATTTTTTTCAGTTCCATTTCACACCTCGTTTGTCTAATCTCGTTGAAAAGTTCTATCCTTTTGACCTCTTTGAAGATAATATTTTCCTAATTTTTATCGAGAGTTTTCTTAGATGACTTCGGTCATTTAAGATGTAATTAACTATAGGGTCTTGCTCATATAAAAAGCTTGTCCGAACCCAACTTAATATAAATCCTATTTATTTCTTCGTATTAGATAGGGAAACTTGTCAAAAAATAAAATGGTTTCGCAGACCAAATATATGTCATATATTTCTTAGTTCAAAGCTTGTGTTTATCCTTTGGGATAGATATAAGGTTTGAGGTATAGTGTTCTTTCATTTAAACTATGAAAAATATGGGGTCAGTTTGATTTCATTCTAAACTATAAATATATATAGTAAATCATAACGTCCTTCCGAAGCAGGCGACGTGATTTTGATTTCGGCGGATGACAGCTTCCAACGGGCAACTGCACAACCTAAAATAGTGCTGACAAGCTCCAAATGATTAAAACTCAAAATTAAACCCATTTGAGTTGGTAAATTCACATTGGCCACTTGAGCTTTTCTTCCCTCCACATCAGCAAGCTTTTGCACACATCAAACCCCACATGAGCTTCACCAGGTAGCCATGGCTTTAAATTGACCCCTCCATGGCCAAAGAGAGGAGTGCCCAAATCCTTGGGGAAATTCTGCCAAAATCTCACTAGAGCCTATTCAAACCATCCTATGTGTAATCCCCCTACTGTCAGTCATTCACAGCCACCACTTAGGGTCAATTTCATCACTGGAATTTGCTCTAAAAACCAGTACAGAGCTCCCCACACCTCCAAAATCCACCAAACTTCAATTAACTATGTACACACTATCTCCACAGTGAAATAAGTTTAATCTACAGAAAAGCCCCCTCTCAAACAACCTCTATCATAGCTCTAGACCAACACCTAAAATCCAATTTGATCAAACTCATAGCTAGAAAATTCACCAAGGCTTGAGACTTCATCTGGAGGTTTGTTAGACCCATTCGAAGCTACCACAATAATCTAATTGAGGCCTCCCCTGTCAGACAAAGGTATTAAGCTCTAAACCTAGCCCGAGCCTATTTTGATTCTCCATATGTATTTACTGTATTTCTTGTATAAGCCATATAGATGTGTTCGTCTTGAGTAGATGAAGGCTTAGAAACAAACCTCATGTGATTTTGTTAAGTCTAGACGAAGATCTTAAGGTTTTAGTGTGAATGAATTATGGGTTAGGTCACTTGGGGATGATGACTGAAAGCCGTCTTATCACACGTGTATAAGATGGACGAAGGAGATCAAGCCGGATGAATCTTTGGTGCGAAAAGGTGAGCCGCATGGCAGCTGAGGTGGCTGGCGGCGTCAAATGGCAAAGCGCCATGTGTGAGCTCAGAGCTTTCGTAGGATGAGGTGGCGCCGCATGTTTAAGTAGAAAAATATGGATTTTTTTGGATTTATTTGAATTCCTGATCTTCAAAAATCCATATCTTTCTCTAGAAAAATCATAAAAATAAAATAAAAATACCCTCTTGCTTAGTGAATAGAAGAGATGAGTGTGGACTAAAAATAAAAATTATTTTCCAAGTACATGATCTTTAATTAATTAAAAACTCTATGAGGTATTTTAATTCATTATGATTCAATACTATTCACCATGGCTTGAAATTTTTAGGATTAATTCCTCATGATAGAGGGCACCTCCTCTAATTTTTCAAAGGTCAGAGAGCAGCTCTGTGCTTATAACCCTTATTTTCAAACCTAAGTTGCTATTTTGGCTTTATTTAATTATATAAATCAAAATATCCCATAGAAAATTATGGGATTAATTTTGTTAGAATTCTTGTGGTTAGAGGAGCTTAGAAAAAATAATGTGATGCTTTGGATAATTTTGTGTATTTCTATTATTAATTAAATATTTTTCCCTTGTATTAATTTATTTAAATTAAATGTAAATAAAAAATTGATAAAATGAATTCCACATTGTTCATAAAAATCATTTCAACCATTTGTAAAAATTTCATTATCTAAGTAGATTTGGCCATTAAAGTGAATTTTGTAAAAACTGTATTTTTGTACAAAAATAACTATATTAAATTAAATAAGCTTAGAAAAATTATAAAAAATAGTTTTCTAAGTTCCTTGTGATCAGGGGCATTTAATTAAAATAAATCTATTTTTGTGAAAATATTTTATTTTTAAAGTATATTTTGAATTGAAAATAATTAAAATAATTAAAATTTTCAAAAGTATAAAAAATAGTTCAAAATGTGTGCAATTGTTCCCTGATCATTTGAGACTCCTTAAAATATTTTTCCTGATTTTTTTAAATTAAAAATAATTTTTTAAAGGCCTAAAATGTATTTTCCTTTTTTCCATTAAGATAATTATGATAAATTTAAAATAAATCATAAAAAATATAAAAATTTGTTCCTCTAAGTTTTTTGGAATTATGAGCGTTTAAAAAAATTTTAAAAGTGACTTTTGAAGATTAAAACATATTTTGGTATTTAAATGCTCATTGAAAATGACCTTTAAATAATTATAATAATTACAATATTCTTCAAAAAATCATAAATTTTTTTCTATGTGTCCATCTGGCCTAGGAAAACCTCCAACAATTTTTCCATAAATTAAAACTTCATTTTATTTCATTAAATAAATTAACAATGAAAAATCCTTTTTTGGGTTAATATAGTTATTTTAAATTAAATCAAATTTTGAAAAATCGCTTTTTTCCCCTTGATATTTTAATTAATCCATGAATGAGATACTTAAAGATTTTCAAAGCTAGTAGAATTTTGCTTGAGGATTATAGTAATTTTGGGCTTTGGTGCCTTAATCAAAATTAAGGATTAACCATTAAGGATGGGAAAATTTGATCCTTAATGAAGTTATTGGATGATTGAAATGCAATGGGACTAAAAGGTAGAAACTAATTTACCACCTTTTTCACAATATCAACAAATTCATAATTTAACTAATCATCATAACATGGAAGTCAATTAAGATCAAATGATTCTTAAGTGATGGGCTTATATTGGGAAGATGATAATTCACTTATCTTAAGCATAAAATTGATGATGATGTGATCTTTCAATAAGAATATATATCACTTAAACCAAAATTTTAACCACAACCTTTTTCTTCACTATTATTGTTAAGGGCTTGGTAGTGACCTAGGCTCGATGTCTAAACTCAATTGATTGGATTTAGAAGATAACGTGATTGGTAATTAACATCTTTAAACACTCCAAGCCCAATTGTGATGGGCACCAAATCTTTAATGACTTGAGCTTGCCGTAGGGGCATTCATCCATATAATCTTTAAAGTAAAGCATCAAATTAATTAAGTATCTTATCCTTGAGATAATTGAATTGTCAAGTTTCACTAGGCAACGGGGTAGTCGCACTCTAACTTTGGATGATTAATGGAACAATATGGTAAGTTCAAAAATGAACTCAAAATAATTCAAGAGATCTTCAAAGTAGTTGAGGGTCATTCTGCGAGCACTTTGAAATCTTTCGGATATTTTAAAGGACGAGTTGAACTTACCATATTTTTTTCTAGCATCATCCACTAAGAACTTCAGAGGCTCAATAAAGTCATAACTTGGGGTTTGGTAGCTATACCTTCATCAACTTCTGCAATTTAAATTCTTTGCAAAATTATATATATATCTTGCAAGTACTAACCTTTCAGGTGGAGGAACAAGAAGAATCGACGGGTACACTGATCCGACTTTTTTGTTGCAATAGATTGTGTAAAATTTAATTAAATATAGTCAATTAAGATTCAGATTCTAAGCAAGTATATGTATCATTATCAAGTAATAATGGACTTTCTATTTAAGCTTCAAGTATTAATCCTACAGGGAATGTTTAAATTGGAAATGACAAATTTGCTAGGAAATTCACAGAAAATTAATTGAAATCACTGTCACTAATTTTAATTGTTGAGATGTAATCAAAATTAAATTTATAAGCTATTATCAAATCAAATATGCAAAATTTAAAATAGTAAATATTAATCTATTAACTATATTTATGTAATGGAGATTCTTATGTGAGAAAGCATCCTTCCCACTATAAAGAGACTACGATAAAATGAGATGAGATAAATGTTCATAATATGTATTGTGCCAAATAGGATTAATTTTAATTCTCTGCCCTGATACAGTGCATAGAAAATCATTGGCTAATCTCAGTGTTTTGTCCATAAATCTATGGCTAGGCTAAGAGGATACCAGCTCCCACTCCAGAGCTCCCATTTCCCTTCATCTGAAGGCTAGCTCTCGCTTCAGTTTTTAAATACTAAGACTGAATTTAAGATTTTAGTCTATCACCCTAAAGGTTCTCCAATTCTACACCCAAAAAAGAATATTTCCCTATTTATTTGCATTTAATTCCATAAACAATGTTCTCCTTCATGGAATCAAATGTGATCCTTACTCTGTTGTAGAACTCATACTACATTTCCTAGATCATATGTTTCACAACACATTTTAACAATTCAATTGGCCAGATCGAAAAGTAAATTAAGTTTGGAGTTGAAAAATAATCACAATTTATTTTATATTTTAATATTGGCACATCCATATTATCTCTTCATTTCTGGAGTTGAAAAATCATCACAATTTTTTTTATATTTTAATATTGGCACATCCATATTATCTCTTCATTTCACCATATCTCAGAGATTTTACAATTTAATATTGACACATTTATATTATCTCTTTATTTCACCATATCTCAGAGTAGGGAGAAAGATAGAGGGAACTACTTAGACTTCATAAGAAAGAAATAACAAAACACAAATTTCATAAATAAAAGAAAGTTCATACAACACTAATAAACAAATAATACTTATCTGAGAACTATTTCTCAAACCAAATCCTTTGTAGCCTTTCCTTGGAAATTTAAGAAGATGATATCTCTCACTTTTCTCCTTCTCCAATACTCTTACAGAAAGTTTCACACTAAATCTCACCACAAAAAGTATAAACTATGAAAATAAAATCACTAATTGACTCCAATATGGAAGTGGAATGGAATGATGTGGTGTGAAAAATGAAAGTAGAGGAGTGAAAAACATAGAGGAGCCCATTTTCTGATGAAATTTAGCCCCAAATAAAGCCTAAGGTCGGTTCTCCAAGAGGTGCCTCCAAAAAATCTTCAAAAATTGTTCAAATACATCGAACCTTCTAGAAATGGGGTCAGAAGCGCAATTAGTGCCGTCGGCACTGAGTAAAAAATCTCCGCGTTAATTTGTTCTGCGTTGTCGGAGCTGCCCTCGACACTACTGGTGCTGAGCATTTCTTAAAAAATGTCATTTTGACTCCAAATTTCATTATTTTTTATTTCTTTTTGTTTTAATGCCTAAAAATCAACAAACTGCAAGAAAACATGAAAATACCTTCCATTAAAGTGCAGTATTATCAAAAACAGGAATAAAATATGAGTATAAAAATGCATATATTTTTTGTGTATCAAAATCTCCGAAACTTACATGTTACTTATCCTCAAGTAACTCGTTTACTACATAAAAAAAATGACTTATGATAAAGATCTTAACTTTTAGACTTTGATATTTTAGTTTTCCAAATGTAATAGTATAACTTAAGAAAAAATTCAAAACAACTTAAGTTAATACTAAAGGTGTAAAGATATCCTCTATTTCTTTCAAGAAAAAATGTAGTTCGTTATATTAAAGTCACTTAGCAAATTCATATGAAAATGAACTTCATAAGACTTTATTAATAATTAACTTTCAAATAAAAAGTTTAGAAAATGTCTTCAAGTATTTTTCCTTAAGTTGATTCAAGTGAAACCAATTTTTAATTAGGCATCTCCTCAAGCTTCTCCCCGTATTATTTTTTTTCTTTTTCTTTTTCTTTTTTTTTCAGGATTATTTTTAATCGTCTTTTTCTTTTCTTATCTCCTTTTTTTTAATGCTAGAATTATTATATCTGGATAGGATTTAATGAATTTTAACTTCACTATCTTATTCTTAAAGTTAAAACTTTTTACATTTCTTCACTTAACAAATTTATATAGACTTAAAGATTTCATAAAGTTTATTTCTTTTCTTTTTACATGAATCATTTAAGATTTTTAATACTTCAAAAATACAAACTTTCTTTACTAAAAACAGAAAAAATATAGTCTTATTCTCTTTTATCAAATATCTTAGCCCCTAGAGTTAACCTTTATTATTGAAATTTTTTACTTAAATTTACTATATATTTAGAAACATAAATATAGTTATCCCAAAGTTAGCCTCTAATACCAAAGGTCATATTTAATTTATAATTTTGAAAATATAATTAAGTGAGGACAAATAAAATTCGTTCTTTCTCTCTTTCTAAAAATGATTTTTCTTCTTCTCCCCCCCAAACTTAATTTTTTTTAAAAGATTTTTACATGAAGAGCTGTAAAAATGAAGGGTAAAAGAGAGCATTAAATACATAAGAAAAATTATACCTGTTGGAGATTTTGATTTTTGAACATATATTTTTAAAATATTGAAGGTGCTAAAATGAAAACTACAAGGCTAAAAACATTAAATTGCACATAATATACATAAAATTTGCTGAGAAAGAACAATTCACAAAACAGAACAAAGAGCTGAAAATAACAACAGAACTAAACTAAATTCTAAAAATGAAAACAGTTTTCCACATGACAGTTTCATAAAACATAACAACAAGGTCTAAACAACATCACAACACAAACAATATAATCACACAGTATAAACACAAACAAATGAACAAAATAGATCACCAATCATCATCTTTCTCATCATCAACATCTAACTTCTGCTACTGATATGGAGTATAAGTAGGGTGAATAGGGAACTAAACTGTATGGTCACCCCTCAGGTATCTCACTAAAGCATCATCATAAACAGCATTATACTCAAATTTCTGGCGAATCAGATCACCAGTGTGAGCATTTTTGGCCTCTATATTCTGCATCCTATGATCCATCCTCAAAATATCTCCCTGTTGTATCATCATTTGATCCAAAAGTTCTCTGTTGCTGGGGTCACTAGAAGTAGGTCCATGAGAGGTAGAAGGAATATCCCTAGAAGTAGAAGGAATATTTTTAGCCTTACTGCTAGATCCTTAGTCAACATGAGATTCATATGTCTTGATGTTAGCAGGACCAATTGGTCTCTGAGGCTCAATGGTCTCCTCATTAGGTCTGAAGTCAACTCCGGCCTGCTCACAAAGTGTGTAAATAAGAGCAAGGTGTACCAATCCACCAGAAGTCTCTCCCAGAATAATAGATCAAGTGTTAATATAATTGATAGAGCCCACATTTATGTCCATAGCTTGCTTAATATAGCATTCAAGATGGCTCGATCTTTGGTCATCTCATTAAGATGGTTCGTCGGAATCATTCTTCTAGAAATAAAATAATGTCAGGCCTTAGATACTACATTTAAACTAGTACGAGGAAAGTTAACTTTAACTCAATTTTTTTATTTTCCAAGCCCCTTTCTCACTAGTCAGAATAGAAATAACTTCATCTAAAGACTGATTTGTAACAAAAAAAGAATGACACGGGCATCTATACACATCTCTACATAATAAAACTCATTTATTTTCTTTGGAGTAAATTCTACGCTTTCTACACAAACAAATACATAATCATCAAAACCTTCAAGAAGCTTGGCAAAAAATTCCATTACAATCCCAGCTATAGCATCTACAGTAAAATAGCAAAAATTTTCCCACTGTCGAGCAATAATCAAACGTTCAACTTCTCCTCCTAGATTTTTAAAACCGCGGTCCTGAATTACCTTCTTATTTTCATAAATGCTATGAAATCGAGCACTGGCTCTAAAGCTAACAAATCTCTGCTCGTCATATTCAACTTTCTTTTTGCTCGATCTAGGTGCCATAGGAAATCTAGAAAATTTTGAAATATCTGAATAAATTCTAAAATTCCAAAAATCAAAATGTAAAACATTTTAAACTTCAAATCACTAAATAAGAGTTCATCACCAAAGGATTTTCTAAAAAAATTTTCAAAAAAGTTTCATATTTTCAGATCCATGCAATGTGAGATTAATCCTTAGTGAAAATAAAAAATTTTTGGTTTAAAGTGTAGCTCTTACCTAGAGAAGATGAAATTCAAAGTCTTTTAGCCTCAAAATCGCCTCTAATCTGCTCAAAATCAAGCCCTAACCGCCGAAACCAAAGGTTGAAGATGACTTAAGCGTAAAAATGGTGGCCACAGTAAACATTATGAATTTCTAGGGGTTAAAATCTGTTGTCGGGTCGAGGGCGCCGTCGGCGCTGAAGGCCTGAAAAATTTCATATTTTGATTTTCTTAATTTTCAATTTCCTATCAACTTACTCTAAAACTTTTTAGTATTTGAAACACAAATTCTTATCTAACAATATATCACAAAACATTCCATAAACACCAATTTTCACAAACAACAACAAACTAACTTTTATATATGAAAGTACACTTTTTATAAACACAAATTTTAATTACAAAATCACACATATTAAACAAACTAATTATAAATCAACATTGAAATCAAGCCACAACACTAAATGCTGTCACAAAACTATACACACAATCAAAGTTCAAAATTCTAAAGCAAAAAAGCAAACCAAACCAAATTAAATCCACACAATTACACTAAATATATATAATGTTCTAAAATAGATAGAGAATTTAAAGTCTTCAATTATTATGCCCCTTCTTCAGTGCTTTATCATCCTCTGATAACTCCCATAGATTGGTAATGAACATATAAGTTGTAGAAGGATCGATATAGGAATTGAACTTTCGAATTTTCTTCGATCCACCCTTTTTCTTTAAACATCCAAAATAATCCTGCATCAAAAATTCCAGTGTGATCAAAATTTTCCTTAATTCTCCAATTTAGGTGATCAAAAAGGTATTTAAGATCTCCTACTACATTCATAATACTCTAAAGTTCCTTTTCAATTTTCTTCAATTTCTTTTCCAAAGCAAGCGAACTTCCAACTGTTGGTGGTATTAATGGAGTTGAGGCATGTGAAGATTGATCTATGATGGCTTCTAATACTTCATTTTCATTTCCACAAAAATTCTCATCTATAGGATTCATGGGCTCCCAAGGTAATAAAGTCTTTTCCCAACTTTCATATGGAACTTGGGCTTGAATGCAAATCAAAAAGATGATAGATGGATGCCCAAGTCCATAAATTGGTCCATTAGTAAGGATACCCATAATAGATTTAAATATAATATAACCTATATCAATTGGTTTTTCCATTTGAATGCAATAATTTAAAATAGCACATTCTTTGGTAACTCTACGAATTTTCATAGTAGGGAGTAATTTTTCAGCAATAAAGAAATGCCATTGCTTCAAAATTGGATTAAGTAATGAAGTGAAAAAACTAACATATCCTTCATCTCTTATCTCCCACATATCACTTTCATCCGTCAAAAGATTATACACATCTTGCATCAAATCTTGTGTAGGGATGAAATTTGTATAATAACATATTGGAATGTTGTCTATCATATACAATTCATTAATACTTGCAGGAGTAAATGATACAGCCGTACCTCGTACAAAGACAACACCTTGAGTAATTCCATGTAAGTTTGCATAAAACTCTTTCACCACAGATACGACAACCACAGATGTAGTGTAACACAAAACTTCTCAAGGCCTTCGCAGAATAATTTCATCAATCGGACCAACAGGATTGATCACTCCATGATTAACAAATCCTCCTTCCTTGATCAATCTCCTCTTCGTAATTACTTTATCATATAATCGCTGCGCATCGAAACTAATAAACTTTCTTTTGTTGAAAACTCCATATCTCAAAGAATTTCTAGAATTGGTAGCCATGGAATCTGAAAATAGGAAGTTACTAGGAATCCAAGGATGTTTCTAGGCCTTTTTAAACTCGCCCCAACGGCTATTATGAAGTGAAATCATGTCAAAACCCACCAAAATTTGTCTAAAACCCATCAAAAGTCGTCTAAAACCGTCCAATTGCACTCGGCACTCCCAATTGGCACTGCCGACGCTGATGTACGTTATCTAGGGCGCCGTCGGCGCCAGTGGTCAAAATTGCGATTTTCATTTTTTTATCCAATTTGATTCCAAATTTTCTCCAATACCAATATTTGACTTAATTTATAAAAAATGCATTTTTGTAGGATTATTATCTACTAATATGTAAGACACTTAACAAACTAAATAGTAATACATAACAATATAAGTATGGGTTGCCTCCCACAAAGTGCTTGGTTTAACGTTATCAGATCGACATACCATTTGTTTAGTTGGGTTGACTTAACATTAAAACTTCTTTAAATTGAGGTATGTGTCCTTCATAATAATATTATTAATGATGCCCATTAACTTTAAATATCTTTCCAGTGTTAGGATCTTTAATAACAACAGTCCATAATGATAGACTTTAATCACTTTAAGTGGTCCTAACCATCTGGATTCTAGTTTTCCTAGAAACAATCTCAATCTTGTATTATATAGTAAAACTTCATGTCCAGGTTCAAATTTCTTCTTAACAATCTTCCGATCATGGCATATTTTCATTTTTCTCTTTATAGATTTTTGCATTATCATATGTTTCATTTCTAATCTCCTTAAGTTCATTGAGTTGCAAAAGCCTTTTTTCACCAGCATCCTTTAAATTAAAATTAAATTTTTTAATAGCCCAAAATGCTTTATGTTCCAATTCTACTAGTAAATGACATGTTTTTCTAAGAATCAATCTATATTAGGACATTCCTATAAGAGTTTTATAAGCAGTTCTGTATGCCCATAATGCAGTATCTAGTATAGCAGACCAATCAAATTTATAAGGATTTACAACTTTTTCTAAAATGTATTTAATTTCAAGATTTTATATTTTTGCTAGACCACTAGTTTGAGGATGATAAGCAGTAGAGAATCTATGCATTATATCATATTTATTGATTAATTTTTTTATTCTCTTAGTCCTGAAATGAGATCCTCCATCAGTAATGATTACTCTCGACATTTCATATCTTGTAAAAAAATTTTTAATTAAAAATTTAGAAATACTCCGAGCATCACATCTAGGCACAACAATAGCTTCAATCCACTTAGACATATAATCAACAGCAAATAATATATATAAATTTCCAAATGAAGGCATAATTGGTCCCATAAAGTCCAATCCCCACACATCAAAAATTTCAACTTCTAATGTGCAATTTAGAGGCATTTCATCTCTTCTGGAAATGCTTCCTACTCGTTGACATCTATTACATGTTTTAATATATTCATTAACATCTCTAAAAATAGTAGGCCAATAAAATCCATCTTGCAAAATTTTATATGCAGTTCTATTTATTCCAAAATGTCCTCCAAATTCAGAATCATGACTCTGTTGAGTTTCTTCATAAGACACACACCTTCTAATAATAAGAATCTTTACATTATTTATATAAATATGGGTCATCCCAAAAATAGAAATTTGAATCATATATAAATTTCTTTAATTTATTGTTTATACGCATATGAGCCATCCCAAAAATAGACTTTTGAATCATAAATAAATTACTTTAATTGTGTATTCTTGATATCATGTGATAGAATGTCACTTACAATATAGTTTATTATATCAGCATACTACAGTACATCCATTTCTTCAGGACTATAAAAATATTCATCAGTGAAATTTTTTAAAATATCATTTGTAAAATTAGTTAATATTTCTATCTCTATTCTAGACAAATGAGCAACTATTTTATTATCATTTCCCTTTCAATCTACCACGGTAAAATCAAACTCTTGCAATAGAAGTATCCATCTAATTAATCTTGCTTTAACATCCTTCTTTTGCATCAAATATTTAATAGCAGAATGATCTGTATGTACTACACATTTAGTACCAATTAAATAAGATCTAAATTTATCAAAGGCACAAAAAGTAGCTAATAACTCACTTTCAGTAGTAGTATAATTAATTGGAGCATTATTAAGAGTTTTACTAGCATAATATATAACTTTAAAAATTTTGTGGTGCCTTTGTCCTAATACAGCCCCAATAGCATAATCACTAGCATCACACATTATTTCAAATGGTTTCTCCCAGTCAAGTGGTACTATTATAGGTGCAGTGATTAATTTTTTTTTAATAATTCAAATCCTGTTATGCATTCCTCATTAAAATCAAATTTCATATCTTTCTCTAAAATTTGGCATAGGGGTTTAGTTATTTTTGAAAAATTTTTTATGTAGCGCCTGTAAAAACTAGCATGTCCTAGAAAACTTCTCACCCCTTAAACATTATTAGGAGGTGGTAATTTCTTATAACTTGGATTTTTGTAGGATCTACTTCCATGCCATTTTCAGAAATTTTATGCCCAAGAACAATACCTCTTGCAACCATAAATTGACATTTTTCCCAATTTAAGACTAGGTTGATTTTTTAGATATTTCTAGAATTTTTTCTAAATTATTAAGGCATAACTCAAACAAAGTCCCAAATACAAAAAGATCATCCATAAATACTTCTACTCCATGCTCTATAAAATTGCTAAAAATTGACACATTCATCTTTGAAATGTCGCAGGTGCATTGTACTGTCCAAAAAGCATTATACAAAAAACAAATGTTCCATGTGGGCTTGTAAACGTTGTTTTCTCTTGATCCTCTGGAGCAATTAGAACTTTTTGATATATGGTATATCCATCTAAAAAGCAATAGTATTTGTTCCCAGCCAATCTTTCCAATATTTGATCTATAAAGGGCAAAGGAAAGTGATCTTTTCTGGTGGCCATATTTAGTTTTCTATAGTCAATACAAATTCGCCAATCGGCTAATTGTCATATTGGTATTAATTCATTTTTCTTGTTTTCTTCAACAGTCACTCCTCCTTTCTTCGGAACACAATGAATTGGGCTTACCCAAGCACCATCTGAAATATGATATATAATTCCAGCATCTAATCACTTTAAAATCTCGTTTTTAACAACTTCTTCCATTATTGGGTTTAATCTTCTCTGAGGATCCGCTTTAGGTACATACTGTTCATCTAATAAAATTCTGTGCAAATAAATTGAAGGACTGATTCCTTTAATATATGCTAAAGTCCATCCAAAAGAATTTTTATACTTTTTCAACATCTCTATCAACTTTTGTTCTTGAATTTTAGTTAACTCAGAAGATATAATAACAAGCAAGGTAGATGACTCTCCTAAAAATACATATTTTAAATGGGCATGTAATATCTTCAATTCAAGTTTAGATAGATTAATATTTGAAGGAATAAGATTTTTACTATCCTTTTCCAGCAAGTCTAATGCTTCAAATTTGCCCTGAATATAATCTAAATCTTCTTCTTTTACTTAATTTTCAGTATAAAAAATTTCTCCTTGCTTTAATTTATCTTTGAATTCATTCTTAAATTGCTAATTACTTAGATAATTATCTGCTTCCATCCTGAAACAGTCATTATCTTTTTCTAATGCAGGATATTTCATAGCTTTTGCTATATTAAATTTCACTTCTTAATCATTAACACTTATCATTAATTCTCCTTTTTACACATCTATTACAGCTCTCCCTATTGTGAGAAATGGTCTACCTAAATAATGAGAATCTCTTTATCTTCCTCCGTATCTAATTCTATAAAATCTACAGGGAATAAAAATTTCTCTACTTTTACTAGCACATCTTCTATAACTCCTTTTGGGTAAGTTATTTATTGATCAACTAACTGAAGAGTTACAGTAGTAGGGGAAATTTCTCCCAAATCTAAACATTTAAAAATTGATAAAGGCATAAGATTGATACTCACTCCTAAATCACATAAAGCCTTTCCATAAAACTTTTCACCAATTGCACAAGATATAGTAAAACTACCAGGATCTTTTAATTTTTCAGGAAGCTTTCTTTGAATAATAGCACTACACTCTTCACTAAGTGCAATGGTCTCATGATCTGTAAACTTCCTTTTCTTAATACATCCTTCATAAACTTAACATAACTTGGAATTTGTTCCAAAGCTTCAACAAAAAGAATAGTTATCGTTAACTTCTTAAGGATTTCCAAAAATTTTGTAAATTGTTTATCTTTATTCTTCTTTATATCGTTAACTTCTTAAGGATTTCCAAAAATTTTGTAAATTGTTTATCTTTATTCTTCTACTATTTGAGGAAATGGAGGTAATGCTTTTTCTGCAGGGCTCTGTGTCTATTCATTTTCATGTTGATCATTTTCCATTTCTTCCTTTTCTTCATCAACTTCAGTTTCTCTTTGGATCCTTGTTTCAACTTCTTTTCCACTTCGTAATGGAATAGCTTTAATTTGTTTTTTATTTTGATCTTTTGGATTAACTTTCACAGTACTTGGAAGAATTCCAGAAGGTCTATTATTAAGTGCAGTAATAATACATCCTAATTGATTTTCAATATTTCTAATAGAAGCCCCTTGATTCTGTATTTGATTTCCCATATTCAACATTACTTCTTCCATCTTCAACTTCTTTTCCTTAACATGTGGGTTAGGGTTGAAGTTAAATCCCAGAGGATAATAAGGTTGAATATTAGGATTTCCTTGATTGTTCAGATTTTTGGATGGATTCACTGAATTATTATAATTATTCCAACTAAGATTAGGGTCATTTTTCAAACGAGGGTTAAAATTGTTAGAATAGGGATTGCTTTTTTGATTATTTATAGCGTTTAAAGTTTCATAAGATGATTGAGTATCAATAATTTGTCCTAGTGAATTCTCCTCTAATACTGGGGTACTTGAGAATACATCATTCCCATTTGATCAATCTTTTTAGAAATAACAAAAATTTGAGATGCCAAAATAGACATTGCATCAGAATCATGACTATTAGCTAGTATCTTGGGATTTACCCTTTAAGAGGGCCATTGAAAAATACTTGTAATCATTTCTTTAATTAAAGAATAAGCTTCATTAAAAGGTTTTGACATTAATGAACCACTCGCAACATCATCTATAATAGATCTCACTGATCGTATTAATCCATTATAAAATGTTTGAATTATTAATCAATCTGGTAAAGCATGATGTGAAAATTTCTTAAGAAGATCTTTAAATCTTTCCCAGGCTTCATATATTGATTCCCCTTCAAACTAACAAAAAGATGCAATATCATTTCTAAGCTTAGCGGTTTTTGAGGGTGAAAAATATTTAGCCATTAATTTTTGTGATAGTTCTCCCCAAGTTCTAATAGATCCAGGTGGTAACGAATTTAACCAAGCCATGGCTTTATCCCTCAATAAAAAGGAAAAAGTCTAAGCCTAACAACATCATTAGACACCCCATCATATTTAAATGTAGCACAAATTTCAAGAAAACTAGCAAGATGTAAGTTAGGATCTTCAATAGGTGATCCTCCAAACTGATTATTTTGTACCATTTGGATAATAACAGGTTTAAGCTGAAATGAATTAGCAGTAATATCGGGACTTTGAATAGTCAAGTGAAGTTTATCTGCTGTCGAATTCGCATAATCTTTTAAAAGTCTTTGTCAATTTTCATTTATTGGACTATCTAAGTACTTCGCCATTTCTTGTAAATTTTTAATTTCTCTTTGTTGTTTTTAAATTTTTTTAATAGTACAATCTAATTCCGAATCGTAAGGTACTAAACTTTCAGATCCAATATTTCACATAAGCAAATAAAGCAAGCAAAGTAAAACACTCTAAGAAAATATTTCTTTTTGGATTTTTGATTTTTAAATTTTTTTATATATATTTATTTAATAATAATAATTTTTTATGGTATATATATTATCTCTAAATTTCCTAATTTATCAAAACTATTTAATTCAACCGTTTCCTTCCCCAGCAACGGCGCCAAAAACTTGATCCGACTTTTTTGTTGAGATATATTATGTAAAACTTAATTTAATATAATCAATTAATATTAAGATTTTATTTAAGTATTGTTGACCTCACTTTTGGTTGAGGTCTAGAAATTTCTTTAGTAGCTTAGGTCTAGCCATAGGACTTTCNACCCGACCATCTTCAACAGCAAGAGGAGCTACACTAATACATCCCTTCCTTAGCTTNACACTTTTACGAGTTTACCGCATTTTACAGGCTTTCTTGTACTTTCTTACCGCGCTTGTATTTATATACCTGCATAGAAAATATAAAATTGCATAAATCATCTCCACAACATTTCAAAAAAAAAANCTCGCCTTAGGACTCCGAGGTAGTCGTTTGTTATGACTTAAATCCTCACATCTTTAAGGTTATTTGTGCTGATTGCTTCACACAAGTGTAAATCCTAATAAATAAAAAAAATTGCAGGATGAAACATCTAAATGATTTCTCCTAAATTGANTCTTTCATAATCGAATTTAATCTCCTTTGTGGATCAACTCTTAGTTGATATTGTTCATCTAATATAATTATGTGCATACATACTGAAGGAATGATTCTCTTAATATCATCTAAGGTCTAACCAAAAGCTTTCTTATATCTTTTCAATGTATCTAACAGTCTTTACTCTTGCNCGATATTTCTAATTCACATTCTTTAAGAATTACTTTAAGATCAGTCCTACACTTCTGATTTCTTCTATTGAAAGTTAGTTCCAAATGTCTGACTCTCCTTTGATATCAATATTTGTATCTTGAATTCCCATTTTTGAGGTCAACCCTTACATGTTGATCCTTATTAAAAAATCCCCAGCGGAAACAAATAGTATACACAAATTCACACTAGGTCTGATGACTTAGAAATCTATATTTGTCTTGTTGATCTTGTCGGTCAACACCAATACGTGCGGTGTGCTTGCCCAACACACCACACCTATTGGGGGTCCATTTGTTGACCTCACTTTTGGTTGAGGTCTAGAAACTTCTTTAGTAGCCTAGGTCTAGCCATAGGA
>JXCR01127967.1:145475-176093 GCA_002079205.1 Phalaenopsis hybrid cultivar
ATATGCCCATAATAAAATTTAAAGAACTTTAACCATAGGGTCACTTGATTTAACATTATAATTAAATGACCTAGAAAACTTAAACTCTGCTACAACGAGGAGCTTGGAGCCTATAGGATGAGCAGCCCGGTCATCTTCAACAGCAAGAGGATCTACAGCAACACATCCTTCCTTAGCTTTAAAACAACAAAGCCATAGGAATTTGAGGTTGTTTGCCTAGAGCAACATTCCTTAGCTTTAAAACAACAAAGCCATAGGAATTCGAGGTTGTTTGCCTAGTGCAACATATTTCCTTAGCTTTAAACAACAAAGCCATAGGAATTCGAGGTTGTTTGCCTAGTGCAACATAAATCGTCAAACACATCTTTTAGGCATTTGTACAATCCTGTTGTACAATCTAAGCCCTAACTCACCTTAGTAAACATATTTTTAGGCCTTTGTACAACCATATTGTATAATATAAGACCTAAACTCGTCTTAGAGACCTTTGTACAACCATCAACAAAGCCATAGGAATTCAAGGTTGTTTGCTAAATGCAACATAAATCCTCAAACACATCTTTTATGCCTTTGTACAACCATACTGTACAATATAAGCCTTAAACTCATCTTAAGATTCCGAGGTTGTCATTTGTCATAACCTAAATCCTCACATCTTCAAGGTTATTTGTGCTGATGGTTTCACACAAATGTAAATTCTAATAAATAAAAATTGCGGGATGAATCATTTAAATGATTTCTCCTAAATTGAAGCCAAATAATAAGATAACTTGGGAGGTCACCGAAGTTCTCCTTCGNCCAAAACTTAATCACAAACATCACAAAAAATATAACTTTAACTAAATTAAAACGTCTCTATTAGAAGATCGGGAACCCTCGGAGGAGGTAACCTACGGTTGCTAATGAGGTTTTCCACGGTCTAAATGAAATTATGGAACTCATTAAGTTGAGTTTCGTAAGTTCATTTGGACTAAGTGAATCCAATAGAAAATAGTGGTGCTAGAATAAGGGAACCGTAGGATCCTAACCGCGATAGAAAATAGTGGTGCCGGAACGAGGGAACCATAGGATCCTAACCGATGTCGCTCTAATCAGAAAATTGTGGTGCCGGAACGAGGGAATCGTAGCAGTTGCTAACGAGGCTTCCCACGGTTTAAATGAAATTATGGAACTCATTAAGTTGAGTTTAGTGATTGCTAACGAGGCTTCCCACAGTCTAAATGAAATTATGGAACTCATTAAGTTGAGTTTAGTACTAACGAGGCTTCCCACGGTCTAAATGAAATTATGGAACTCATTAAGTTGAGTTTAGTAAGTCTAACGAGGCTTCCCACGGTCTAAATGAAATTATGGAACTCATTAAGTTGAGTTTAGTAAGTCTAATGAGGCTTCCCACGGCCTAAATGAAATTATGGAACTCATTAAGTTGAGTTTAGTAAATGTTTGGACTAAGTGATTCCAATAGAAAATAGTGATACCGGGACGACGGAACCGAGGGATCTTGACCGGAGGCTTCCCACGGTCTAAATGAAATTATGGAACTCATTAAGTTGAGTTTAGTAAATTCATTAACTAAGTAATTCCAATAGAAAATAGTGGTGCCGGGACGATGGAACCGTGGGATCTTGACCAGTGTCGCTTCAATCAACTTTAATATGCCCATAATAAAATTTAAAGAACTTTAACCATAGGGTCACNAAAAACCTTTTTTTTTTCCTTTTTTTTGTAAACTCAAACTTATAATTCTTTGCAAAACACACCCTCAAACTCTTACAATTACTTTTCTTTATGTGTTTTATACTTACAATATTATAGTATCATAAAATCGTGCATTAAGATGTTTGTTTTTGCTTTAAAATGTTAATAATAGCGGTGTTTTTGTTGTGAAGTAAGGTTTTGAGTGCTAAAAATTTAAATATGAAATATAATGTGTTAGATATGAAATTGTTGGGGTTTATACACACCAAACCATCCATAATACTAGATAAAATATTATAAGTCCCAAACATTTTCACTCAAAACTTTCATAAATGAGTAAATGAGGGTCCTTGTAATAAAAAAAAATGATAAAAATATTGTATTTAAAGTTTGGTTGGTCAAAATATTATACTAAAGTTTTGGATAATTGGTATGTAAAAATTTGTTGAGAAATAACATTGCTTTTCACTTTTTAAAAGTTAATTAAAATGACCGTATTTTTAACGTGATATAAAAGATCTGGGCGTTAAAGATGTAAAATAATAATACAGAAGTAGGGGCAGACCCAAGTAGGGTCGCCCCCCTCTTAAATTCAGATTTTTATATATATTAGAGAGTAAGTTGGTACGTTGTCCATCCTGAAACATTATTTTGTCCTTCATTGTCTTAGTCTATCCCACATTGGGTCTAAGGGGACACTAATTTACTCCCCTTAAAAAAGAGACTGGTTCCACCCCTGTACAGAGGAAGTGGGTGTAAATGCCCACATCAAAATTTTCAAGCAAACTAATATGGTGCACATATGAATTCTCATGTAAATTAAAGCCCACATCTCAATCACGCATGTAAATTCCCACATCTGAATTCTCATGCAAATTAATTAGCACGAATTTTGATGAACTCGTAGGAAGCAGCATACACAACTAATACTTGCATTTAAAGCCAACATAACTGGAAGTTTTTTTTGAACGTTTAAAAAATATTTTAAGAAATATTAAATATTTCAAGTAAGATGAAAAATAGCTTGCATTATTACCATATAAATTATATAAAAAATTAATATTCAAAATTTGCATACTTAGCCCACAATTCTCATGTATTTACACATCTCCCATCTAAACTTTCATATATATTCACATGCACTACACTTTGAATGAAGATCTGTTTCATTTCTAAAGAATCATAAAAATACCATTTTTATGTGATATAAAGAACATGAACAGGACATGTGTGTAAATATAAAGTTTATATGTTATATATAAATATGTAAATTGTGTATAATGCATGTAAATGCCCAAAAAAAAAATGTAATTTTTAACAGATTTACCATACCTCTGCTCTGAAAGTGTTGAGTGAACCGTTCTTGAGTAGGGTTTTCTTGCCCGGAGGGATGACAGATTGTACAAGACACACCATAGACTCCCATTGATTCCGGTTCAGTGAATCCCCCACAAACATCAGTCTCTTCCCTCTCAATCTCTCCAGCATCACCCTTGCATCAAACCTTCATTTCCCCCACATTTTTTAATTAATTTTTATCATATATTAATTAATCATATCACATATTTATAAAAAGAAATAATAATATTATTAAAAAATTAATCTTTAGTATTTTAATGATTTTTTTATATATTTAATAAATTAAAGAGATATCCAGCTTACTCAGGGAGGGAACAATCTGTAGGCTGCCATCTCCATTTCTGATAGGCATCATCCATGCGACCGTTCCGCATACAAGTAACCTGCTCCGTCAGAAACTCGCACGCCTCCTCCCTATAATTCGGCCGCGTGTCATTATCGTACACCCACTCCCCCGCGTAGACATCACACCCCTCCGCTATTCTCACCACCGTTTTATCCAAAACCCACGCCCTGTCGTCTTGGCTCCCCTCCTTCAATCTCGGTGCCTTCCTCTTCTCCTTCTTCTCCTCTTCACACCAGTTAGGGTTTTTGCTGATCAGATCCATGGATCCGATGCTCCGATTAGATTCTTCAGTGGTGTCGAGGAGAAGGGGGAGGGGAGAATCAGAGGGAGGTTTGGCCGGAAAGGGGAATTCGGCGATGGATTTAAGGTCATCGTTGTAGATGAAAGCGGCGAAGAGAATGACGGAGAGGACGATTGCGAAGATGGAGAGTTTGTTGTGCTGCCGGACGCCGGTGGCGGCGGAAGAATGTTTTCCAGCGAGCACCTCGGCGGTGAGGAAGGAGGAGTATTTCCGGCGAGAGAAAATCATTGTGGGTTGAGGAGAGGTGGATTGGGGATTGCGCGGAGGGAATGCAATTAAGAAGAAGGATTGGAGCTGGTAAAGTGAGGGGTTGTTTTGCAAAATTGGAGAAATTTATGAAAATATTGGGCTAAGTTGTAAAAGTTTATCAGAATTTATGTATTTACATATCTAACACTTAATTTTTTACATGTAGATTACCCACCTTAGCTATTCATGAATAAAACTGTAAATGAACCAACTCACTCGGTGAATAACTCGAACATGATTCGACTAAGACTCGATCAAATTTGTTCAAATTAACAAATAAACAAGCTTGAACAATTTTTAAAAACTCGAATCTAAAATGAACTGAATACGAACATAGTCGAACTTGTTCAATTACGTTAAAAAACAAACTCGTTTGTCGTTTGACAAGTGACTTGTAAAACACTCGATATTAAGCTCGAATATAGCTCGTATCATATATAATATATTATTTAAATAACTAAAATATTATTTAAATAAAATTTAGTTAGTTAGAATTTATTTAATTATAAATTTATTAAATAGTATTTTTATATTAATTATTAACTATATATTTATTTTATTATTTATTTTGAATTACTTTATAATATTAGTTCATTTTGATTTTTTTCTCATGTTCCAATATTCTTTTCTTCCATTTTAAAATTCATAAGAATGCATTTATTATAGACACCAAATGATAATATGTGGGTTAGTTCATTTGCTTATATGATTTATTTAGATTTTAAAAATTAATTATTATATTATTTATATGAAAATTCAGATACTCGTTCGAATTCTTAACTCGTTTAAATGCTCATTCACTTGTCATAAACAAATCAAGTTCAAACCTTGAAAAAATTAAACAAGTCTAGCTTGAACAATATGTGAAAGCTCGACACAAGCTCAAGCTGAACATGAACAACTTATAATTATACCAAGTCTAAGTCCAAACTATGATATACTCGACTTGACTCGGCTCAATTACATAAGAGGAGTATTCATTTTTTGACGAGTAAAATAGTGTCCCTTTCTTTATTTATCATGTCTATTTCTATATCTATAAACACCAAAATGTTATGTATGTAAATATGAAAATTTTGGTGTCAGATATATAAAAACATGATAATTTGGTGGTAAATATGTAAATTTCACAAAATAAAAGTATAATTTAACAAAATGTTTGGTAGGAATAGATGGGGTTAAGTACTGAAGCTGAGAGCTAAACCGCTGTTGGAATTGGTTTGGTGACATGAGTAGTTAGACTGTTAACTGCAATTATTATTATTTTTTTTTTGAAATTAAATTTTAATTTTTACATAAATCATCTTATTTATCTACAAAAAAATATATTTAATTTTTTAAAAATTAAAATAGTGATATTTTCTATATATATGATATGAAAGATTTGGGTGATATAAATATGAGATGTAGAGTTAATGTGGAAGATGGGGTTGTTGACAAGTCTATTCGAACCGAGCTGAGCTGGCTCGAAATGGATTGAGTTCGGATCAAAATCGGCTTGTAACTCATTATATTTGATTTTAAGCCAGCTTGGCTCGAAATCTAAACAAGGCTCAAATTTGAGTTATGCTTTATCCATTCAAGCTTGAAATCAATTAGATTCGGCTTGAAATCAAAACAAGATGGCTCAAATTGATTTATTTCGATCCATTCCTGCTCGAAATTGGCTAGTGGCTCATTATAATGGATTTAATTTAGTATTATATACAATTTTTATAAATAAAAAAAAATACATCGAGCTGGTCTCGAGCCAGTTCAAGCAGATTTGTGTACAACTCGAAAAAAATTTGATCCAAACGTTTTCGTCGTAGTTGGGCTTGTTCATTTCTATCCAATCTNGCATGAGTAGTTAGACTGTTAACTGCAATTATTATTATTGTTTTTTTTTTCGAAATTAAATTTTAATTTTTTACATATATCATCTTATTTATCTACAAAACATATATTTAATTTTTTTAAAATTTAAAATAATAATATTTTCTATATCTATTATATGAAAGATTTGGGTGATATAAATATGAGATGTAGAGTTAATGTGGAAGATGTGGTTGTTGACAAGTCTATTCGAACCGAGCTGGGGCTGGCTCGAAATCTATTCAAGTGGATTGAGTTCGGATCGAAATCGGCTTGTGACTCATTATATTTGATTTTAAGCCAACTTGGCTCAAAATGGAAAAAAAAGGCTCAATTTTGAGTTATTTTTTTATCTATTCAAGCTTGAAATCAACTAGATTCGGCCTGAAATCAAAACAAGATGGCTCAAATTGATTTATTTCGATCAATTCCTCCTCAAAATTGGCTCGTGCCTCATTATAAATTTATAATGGATTTAATTTAGTATTATATATAATTTTTTATAAATAAAAATAAAAAATACTTCAAGCTGATCTTGAGCCAGTCAAGCAGATCTGTGTACAACTCGAAAAAAATTTGATCCAAACGTTTTCGTCGTAGTTGGGCTTGTTCATTTCTATCCAATCTCGATCAAGCCAAGATTCTATTCAATTTTGGAGCGAATAATCATCTTCAAGCTAAATTCAAAACCCTACCGGTAGATATGCAAATACATAGAAGTTAGGTGATTTGTATGTAAAAGCCTTTTTTTTTTTAATATTTCCCTTTTAGAATGTCACCTTTCACAATAATTTTTTAAATATTTAATAAATTCAGGAAATAATTAAATATTAAAATCAATTAAAAATGGCCGCATNGCGATAGATATGCAAATACATAGAAATTAGGTGATTTGTATGTAAAAGCCCTTTTTTTTTAAATATTTCCCTTTTAGAATGTCACCTTTGACAATAATTTTTTAAATATTTAATAAATTCAGGAAATAATTAAATATTAAAATCAATTAAAAATGGCCGCATAGCTTATGAACATTCGCTAAAATTAAGGAATCCACAATTGTCAAATTTGATCTAATTATTCAATTTAATGTCAACATTTGACTTTCATTGGAGTCTCTATTATTATTATTATTATTATTATTATTATTATTATTATTATATATAAGAAAATGGGGGCATTTGCATGCATGCCTCACACTTCTTACATATTTATGTATCAAATATCTAAATTTTCATATTTACATATATACCACTCGAATAAGTAACAACTTATCAAAAATATCGAGTCATTACTTTTTTCTAAAAGTAAAATACATATTTTCATGCATGAATTTATCGTACCAGAGTGTAATAAATGTAGATATCAAACTTTAGGTATTAGATATGTAAGTGATTCCAGATTTACGTGTGGATCACACCAAATGAATATCGTAAGAAGAGAGAGAGAGAGAGTAAAAAATAGTAATATGTAGTAATTAATCGTGTCTTATGCATTAATTAATACCTGTATTTATAGAAGAGATGCTACGAGTGATGATATATTATACTTCTGCCCCTACTTTAAATTGATTTTTACTGAGATATTTATGATATTTTACGTGTGTAACATAGTCGTTCGATTACTTTTTGACTTGGTTGGCTGACCTAAACTTTAAATTTTATCTATATGTCATCGTACCTATGAATGAAAAATATATTTCTTTTTTTTTTTTTAATTTAGAACAGTGGTATTTTTATGTGATGCAAAAGATTTGGATGATATAATTGTAAAAAAGGTAAAGATTAGGCGTCACATATGTAAATAGGGTTGTGAAAAAAGCTCGCGAGCAGTTCGTGTTCAGTTTGTGTTCGATTTGTTCGATAAGTAAACCAGACAAACGTGAACAAATTTTTCTTGTTCGGTTAATTAAGCGAACCAAACATGAACAGTGATGCGTTCGTTCGTGTTCGAATCGTTATTGTTCGAAATATAAAATAATTTAANTGAGAGTTTGTTGTGCTGCCGGACGCCGGTGGCGGCGGAAGAGTGTTTTCCAGCGAGCACCTCGGCGGTGAGGAAGGAGGAGTATTTCCGGCGAGAGAAAATCATTGTGGGTTGANGACACAAGCTCTGTTTGATCATATTCGGTTCGTTTACACCCCCTATATGTAAATACATAAGATATTTGTGGTATGTATATAAATGCCCCTATTTTAAATTAGACAATAAGTAAATAATAATATGAAAAAACTATTTTCTATATATATATATATATAATAAAAAGGGAAATAAATTCTATTATTAGAAAATTGGATGATAAATCGCTTTCTCTTCATGTTGTGGCAAAGCCCAATTGACCTGTTGAAGTTAACTGTATGTAAGCCTTCTGGATACTGATGGTTAGTCTCTGTCATGGCTTACATACTTTGACAGGAAGCAATGAAATCAGTAACTCCATATAATGGAAATTAAATGGAATAAAATAAAAATTTATAAATCAATATATATATATATATATTAAAATTGGGGTATTTACATATATACCACTCAATTTCTATGTATTTACATATCCAGCAATCTAGCACCTAAGCTTATTTGAGGTAATTTTGCACTAAAAGCCTTATAAAATTGCAATTTGATGCTGAAGGATTTGCCCAACCAAGAAATAATGGTCTTTAATGGTCTGTTCAGCTTAACAACTAAAGTTAAGATTAGCATTAATGCTAATTCTATAAATTACAATAATCTTATTTAGGAAGTTAGCTATATGCGATTGAATCATATATCNGTAATGGAAATTAAATGGAATAAAATAAATATTATAAATCAATATATTATTATTAAAGTTGGGGAATTTACATATATACCACTCAATTTCTATGTATTTACATATCCAACAATCTAGCACCTAAACTTATTTGAGGTAATTTTACACTAAAAGACTTATAAAATTTCAAATTTGATGCTGAAGGATTTGCCCAACCAAGAAATAATGGTCTTTAATGGTCTGTTCAGCTTAACAACTAAANTAAGTATAGATATCGTTATCAAGTAATATAAGACTTCTTGATTAAGACATGAATATGAACCCACAGAGAAGAAGATGCAATATACACTTTTAGAAAGTTTTTTTTATTTTTAAAAAACATAATTACTTAAACTAAAAATAGTTTTTGCAGGAATTTAAAATTTAAAGATNGAGATGTATCTACATTACCTGTAATAGTATCATCAGAGTTAATTGAACTACAAGAATAAAAAATTTTTAGTGATTTTAATAAAATATAAGAAAGTCTTTGGTTGGACTTTAGTTCATATCTAAGAAACCTGTCCTTTGATTTGTATGCATAGAATTTTATTAAAAGCACATGAATTTAAAGCTGATCCTCAAAGGATATTAAATACTATAATGAAAGAAGTACTTAAGAAATAAATTTTATAAGGGTTAGATGTCGTAATTATATATCTTTTCTCAGTCAGTGCTTGGGTAAGTCCAATTC
The DNA here is from genome assembly GCA_002079205.1 of Phalaenopsis hybrid cultivar. NCBI lineage: Eukaryota > Viridiplantae > Streptophyta > Magnoliopsida > Asparagales > Orchidaceae > Phalaenopsis > Phalaenopsis hybrid cultivar. The sequence continues at coordinate 154,762 of JXCR01127967.1, forward strand.
ACTACATTCTAAAGAAAGGGGTGTAACAGTTCCTGTCAATGAGAAAGAAGAATTAATACCAACACGACAAGTCACTAGTTGGTGAATCTGTATTGACTATAGAAAATAAATTCCATCACTAGGAAAGATCACTTTCCTTTGCCTATTCTGGACCAAATGTTGGATAGGCTAGCTGGGCACAAAATTTTTTTCTTTTTGGATGGATATATTGGTTATCATCAAATTCTTATGCTTCTAAGGATCAAGAAAGGACAACATATAGTAGTTTTTATGATACTTTTGCTTTTAGACGGATGTCCTTTCGTTTATGTAATGCACCTGCAACATTTCAAAGATTTATGATGTCTATAGTCTGCGACTTAAATGAAAAAGGAATAGAAGTTTTTATGGATGACATTTCACTATTCGGAACTTTATTTGAATCATGTTTAAATCATTTAGAAAAAGTTTTAGAATGATGTGAAAATACAAATGTAGTATTCAATTGGATGAAATGTTAATTTATGGTTACAAGAGGAATTGTATTGGGACATAAAATTTGTGAAAAAGGTATGGAAATAGATCTGAAAAATAGATCAAATTATAGCTAAACTATCTCCTCTTACTATAATGAGAGGGGTTAGAAGTTTTTTAGAACATATTGCTTTCTACATGTGATACATTAAAGATTTTTCAAAAATTACTAAGCCCCTATGCCAGCTATTACAAAAAGACGCAACATTTGATTTTAATCAAGACAACATTAATGTCTTTGAATTATTAAAAGAAAAATTAATCACTGCATCTATAATAGTTTCACTTGATTGGGAGAAACCATTTGAGCTAATATGTGATGCTAGTGATTATGCAATTAGAGTTATTTTAGGGTAAAGATATGACAAAATTTTTAAATTTAAATATTACATAAGTAAGTCTTTGAATGAAGCTGGACAAAATTTTTAAAGCACAATCTCGCCCCTAAAAAAGATCATTTTCCCCTACCCTTTCTAGATCAAATGTTGGTTAAACTAGTTGGGCATAAATACTTTTGTTTTCTAGATGGATATATTGGTTATTAACAAATACAAATAGCTCCTAAGGATTAAGAGAAAAAAACTTTTCCTAGCCCTTATGGTACATTTGTTTTTAGAAGAATGTCATTTGGTTTATGTAATGCACTAGCTACATTTCAAAGATATATGATGGTTATTTTTTGTGATTTAATTGAAAAAGGGATTGAAGTTTTTATGGATGATTTTTCAGTGTTTGAAACTTCATTTGAATCATGTTTAGAACATTTATTAAAAGTTCTTAAATGCTGTGAAGATACAAATTTAGTCCTTAACTGGGAAAAATGCCAATTTATGGTAGCAGGAGGAATAGTTTTGGCACATCAAATTTCATAAAATGGAATGGAAGTAGACCCTGCAAAAATTTTAAGTGATCACTAATTTATCTTACCCAACAAGTGTGAAGGAAATTAAGAGTTTTTTAGGACATGTTGGATTCTACAGGAGGTATATTAAAGATTCTTCAAAAATTACTAAGCCTCTATGTCATTTACTTAAAAAAGATGTGATTTTTAATTTTGATAAAGAGTGCCTAAAAGTTTTTGAATTATTCAAAGAAAAATTAGTCACTGCACCAGTTATAGTTTCACCGTATTGGAAAAATCCTTTTGAACTAATGTGTGATGCTAGTGATTATGCTATTGAAGTTGTTTTAGGACAGAAGCATGATAAGATTTTCAAGGTTATCTACTATACTAGTAAAACTTTTAATGAATTTCAAATTAATTATACTACAACTGAGAAAGAGTTATTGGTTGTAGTATATGCTTTCGATAAATTTAGATCATACTTAATTGAAACTAAATGTATTGTGCATACAGATCATTCTGCTTTTAAGTATTTAATGAAAAAAATGATGCAAAACCTAGACTGATAAGATGGATTCTTCTTTTGCAAGAATTTTACTTCGGAATAGTACATAGGAGAGGAGCTGACAATCAAATTGTTGATCATCTGTTTGGGCTTGAATTAGAGAAACCACTCTGTTTTGAAAAAATAGATTAATGAACTTTTTTTAGAGGAAAAATTATTTAATGTTAATGAGTGGTGTGTTCCGTGGTATGTCAGCATTGTGAATTTCATTGTTAATGATAGTATACCCTGTGGAATGACATACCAAAAGAAGAGGAAATTTTAATCTAAAGCTAATACTTATTTTTAGGATGACCCATATTTATTTAAACATAGAAAGGATCTTATTATTTGAAGATGTGTGCCTTTAGAAGAAACTTATGAAATTATCCAAGAATGTCATAATTTTGATTTTGAGGGATATTTTGGTGTTGATAAAACAACATACAAATGTTTACAATCAAGATTTTATTAACCTACAATTTTTAAAGATTTTAATACTTATATCAAAACTTGTGATCGATGTCAACGAGTAGGCAATATTTTTAGGAGGAATGAGATGCCCCTCAATTATGTGTTAGAAGTTGAGATATTTGATGTTTGAGGATTAGATTTCAAGGGACCATTTATACCATATTTCAGGAATTTATATAAACGGTTAGCAGTAGATTATGTATACAAATGGATAGAATTTGTTGTTTTATCTTGATGTGATGCTCAAAGTGTTGCAAAGTTTTTAAGAACAAACATATATTGTAGATTTGGGATGTCGAGAGTAATCATAATTGACGGCACATTAAAGAAATATCATATTAACCATAGAATTGTTACTGCTTATCATCCTCAATCAAGTGATTTGGTAAGTGTGTCACTTACCAATTGAACTTGAGCGTAAAGTATATTGAGCTTTTAAGGAATTTAATTACAATTTGAAGGATGTTGGTGAGAAAAGTCTATCTCAATTGAATTAGCTTGAAGAGATAAGGAATGAATCTTATGAAAGTGATAAGATTTACAAAGAAAATATGAAGATGTGGCATGATCGGAGGATTCTGACTAAAAATTTTTAGCCAGGGTAACAATTTTTGCTGTATAATGCAAGGTTAAGATTATTTCCAGGCGATCTTAAGTCCTGGTGGATGGGCCCATTTGTTGTGATGAAAGTTTTTTCCTATGGAGCTGTGGATATCAAAGATCTTAAAACTGACAAAATATGCAAAGTGAATGGTCATAGGAAGAAATCCTACTTTTTAGATGACCAACTTAAATTAAATGATTTTATGATATTGGATCAACTAGAATAAGCACTGGTTACATCGTGCTGATGACGTTAAACCTAGCACTCAATGGGAGACAATTCATATTTATCTATGTGTTTGATTTTATTATTATGTTGTGTGTTTGATTTAGAAAGTTTTGGTAGTATTTTGACTATATAATGAGTTAGTTATTATTATAAAACCTTAAGAGATGATAAAGACATGTTAGAACGAGTATTTGGACGTTAAGTTAACCTGTGCTAAATTGAGTACCTGCGCTTAAGCGCCAATATCCGGTGCTTAAGCATGGCACATTAAAAAAAATGTGCAAATTTTGATTTCTAGAAGTTTTAACCGTGATTTGGTTGACTTTAACGTGGGATAGCAGTTTAAGACATGCCTAGGAGTTATATGACAGTTTAGAGCTTACAAATAGAAGGGTTATGTAAGGGTTTTTACCACAATTCAATTCTAACCCTAAATCCTAAATTAAAAGTGAGAGTTTTGGAAAGATGTCTTCTTGGGAGAGTGATTTGAAGAAAAATGAGGAGGCAATGAGAAAGAAGTTTATTAGTCAGAGTGCGCAAGAGTTATATAATGGTTTCCTAGCCGTTAATATTGAAGGGATAGCGAAGAAAATAACTAAAATTGAGGATGATGTAGCTTAAATTGAAGCAAAAGTGATGGAAGTTAATGCACATTTAGATCATATGGCATGGCAACTTAAGATGCAAATTATTCATACTAGTTTTATAAAAGAAGCGGACAAGACTATGTATTTGTAGAACAAATGGATTGAAGAAGATTCAACTAGAGTTATTAATCATCATTTATTCTTTCAGATTTACATTCCAAATGCTGAAGGAGAGACTAACAATAGGACAAAATTTGTTCCTCTAAATGGAGAATGGAATTAAGTTCGTGATTTAGTGTTTGTGTTCAGTGTTTGATTGTTAATGTTAAGTGTGTTTAGTATGTCATCAATATGATGATTATCTAGTGATTGTGTTTAGGAATTTTCTCATCTAAGACTATTTGGATGGAGAATCTATGTATTAAAAATGTTTGTAATCATTTGTAAATGAATGTAAGTGTTTGTTTGTGTGAAATTTTGTGTTATTTCTCGTTGAATCGAATTAGTTAAGATTGGTGAATCTTGAGTAAGAGGAGAATTGAAAGGGAAGAGAATAGTTATTAAAGAGTTATGAGACCATGTAGGGTTGGTTGACTTAGGCTAAGAGTACATTTCAATTAAATAAAAAAAAATTAAATATTTGCACTAACGTCTAAGCACCAAGACTTTGTACTTGAGCGTTGTTTCACATAAAACGGTTTGCAAATATTTTTTAAGTGACGATTTGGTATGAAATCACCATTTTCACACCTCGCCTTCTTCTTCTTCCTCAGATTTTTGTGATTTTGAAGTTAGGGCACACCTATGGTGATGATTTCTTGGTGGTTTGGAGGAAAAATTACTAGGTTTGATATCCTTGAGGTAAGAGCTTCACGGATTTAGTGTTTTAAACTTTTAGGAGTTAATTTTAATGATTTAGAGTTGAATTTGGAATTTATTGTGAATTTTATATATTTTTTTAGAAATGGCATCAAGAATGAAAGAGGAGCAAGGGAAAAGTCCCAACTCAATTCAAGTAAGTTTGTTAGTGCTAGTGATCAGGATTGATACAGTGATTCCTATGGTGCGGGAATTCTATGTGAATCTTCCCGAAACTGAAGGAGTCATGGTGAGGGGAATGTCAGTACATTTTTCACCTGAGGTAATAAACCAGTTTTTATCATATGCCTCGAGCACTTTATGTTTTTATTCAAATTACAGTCCTACTGAAGAGGAGCTAAACGAGATAATTTCATCTTTGACTTTTGGGAGAGGGCTTTGGAAAATTACAAATGAAAGGAGAGTTAACTTTTCCACTTCAAAGTTGGATGCCACAATAAAGGCATGGCATTATTTCATTTTTGCTCATCTGCTGCCTACCAATCATCTTAGTGAAGTGACCCGAGATCGGGCAACTTTGAACTCTTGTATCCAGCAGTTCAAGCCCATCATCATTGGAGCTTTGATTTATAATGTTATTAACAGTTCTATCGTTGCTGCTACTACTACAGGTTTGGGATTTGCATCCTTGATTTTTTCCTTGTGTGAGCAGGTTAGAGTTATATTTGATAGCTGGGAAGAGATCTTGCATTCTCTTAAGCCCATTGCTACTATGAATGTAAAATCTTATTCACATCATTTCATTTTTAGTTAGAGAGGAGGATTTTCTAGTAGTTCTGCGGCTTCGACATCTCGAGCTTCCACTTCACGTGCTTCTACATCACAAGGTCAGACTTCTGGATCTGATTCTCAATCACAACTATTGGAGAGGATTTTGAATAACGTTAACTACACCACTAAAAATGTCTTAAATTTAGAAAGTTTTGCATAACATATGGATGGATATAGAGGAGACGTAGTGATTATTAGAAAGAATACAACTTAGCTATGGAGAACCTCAGGAGAGGTAACCAAGATATAGTTTTTCCAAAATATCAAAGAAATCNATTAAATATTTGCACTAACGTCTAAGCACCAAGACTTTGTACTTGAGCGTTGTTTCACATAAAACGGTTTGCAAATATTTTTTAAGTGACGATTTGGTATGAAATCACCATTTTCACACCTCGCCTTCTTCTTCTTCCTCAGATTTTTGTGATTTTGAAGTTAGGGCACACCTATGGTGATGATTTCTTGGTGGTTTGGAGGAAAAATTACTAGGTTTGATATCCTTGAGGTAAGAGCTTCATGGATTTAGTGTTTTAAACTTTTAGGAGTTAATTTTAATGATTTAGAGTTGAATTTGGAATTTATTGTGAATTTTATATATTTTTTTAGAAATGGCATCAAGAATGAAAGAGGAGCAAGGGAAAAGTCCCAACTCAATTCAAGTAAGTTTGTTAGTGCTAGTGATCAGGATTGATACAGTGATTCCTATGGTGCGGGAATTCTATGTGAATCTTCCCGAAACTGAAGGAGTCATGGTGAGGGGAATGTCAGTACATTTTTCACCTGAGGTAATAAACCAGTTTTTATCATATGCCTCGAGCACTTTATGTTTTTATTCAAATTACAGTCCTACTGAAGAGGAGCTAAACGAGATAATTTCATCTTTGACTTTTGGGAGAGGGCTTTGGAAAATTACAAATGAAAGGAGAGTTAACTTTTCCACTTCAAAGTTGGATGCCACTATAAAGGCATGGCATTATTTCATTTTTGCTCATCTGCTGCCTACCAATCATCTTAGTGAAGTGACCCGAGATCGGGCAACTTTGAACTCTTGTATCCAGCAGTTCAAGCCCATCATCATTGGAGCTTTGATTTATAATGTTATTAACAGTTCTATCGTTGCTGCTACTACTNGCTTTAACGTGGGATAGCAGTTTAAGACATGCCTAGGAGTTATAGGACAGTTTAGAGCTTACAAATAGAAGGGTTATGTAAGGGTTTTTACCACAATTCAATTCTAACCCTAAATCCTAAATTAAAAGTGAGAGTTTTGGAAAGATGTCTTCTTGGGAGAGTGATTTGAAGAAAAATGAGGAGGCAATGAGAAAGAAGTTTATTAGTCAGAGTGTGCAAGAGTTATATAATGGTTTCCTAGCCGTTAATATTGAAGGGATAGCGAAGAAAATAACTAAAATTGAGGATGATGTAGCTTAAATTGAAGCAAAAGTGATGGAAGTTAATGCACATTTAGATCATATGGCATGGCAACTTAAGATGCAAATTATTCATACTAGTTTTATAAAAGAAGCGGACAAGACTATGTATTTGTAGAACAAATGGATTGAAGAAGATTCAACTAGAGTTATTAATCATCATTTATTCTTTCAGATTTACATTCCAAATGCTGAAGGAGAGACTAACAATAGGACAGAATTTGTTCCTCTAAATGGAGAATGGAATTAAGTTCGTGATTTAGTGTTTGTGTTCAGTGTTTGATTGTTAATGTTAAGTGTGTTTAGTATGTCATCAATATGATGATTATCTAGTGATTGTGTTTAGGAATTTTCTCATCTAAGACTATTTGGATGGAGAATCTATGTATTAAAAATGTTTGTAATCATTTGTAAATGAATGTAAGTGTTTGTTTGTGTGAAATTTTGTGTTATTTCTCGTTGAATCGAATTAGTTAAGATTGGTGAATCTTGAGTAAGAGGAGAATTGAAAGGGAAGAGAATAGTTATTAAAGAGTTATGAGACCATGTAGGGTTGGTTGACTTAGGCTAAGAGTACATTTCAATTAAATAAAAAAAAATTAAATATTTGCACTAACGTCTAAGCACCAAGACTTTGTACTTGAGCGTTGTTTCACATAAAACGGTTTGCAAATATTTTTTAAGTGACGATTTGGTATGAAATCACCATTTTCACACCTCGCCTTCTTCTTCTTCCTCAGATTTTTGTGATTTTGAAGTTAGGGCACACCTATGGTGATGATTTCTTGGTGGTTTGGAGGAAAAATTACTAGGTTTGATATCCTTGAGGTAAGAGCTTCACGGATTTAGTGTTTTAAACTTTTAGGAGTTAATTTTAATGATTTAGAGTTGAATTTGGAATTTATTGTGAATTTTATATATTTTTTTAGAAATGGCATCAAGAATGAAAGAGGAGCAAGGGAAAAGTCCCAACTCAATTCAAGTAAGTTTGTTAGTGCTAGTGATCAGGATTGATACAGTGATTCCTATGGTGCGGGAATTCTATGTGAATCTTCCCGAAACTGAAGGAGTCATGGTGAGGGGAATGTCAGTACATTTTTCACCTGAGGTAATAAACCAGTTTTTATCATATGCCTCGAGCACTTTATGTTTTTATTCAAATTACAGTCCTACTGAAGAGGAGCTAAACGAGATAATTTCATCTTTGACTTTTGGGAGAGGGCTTTGGAAAATTACAAATGAAAGGAGAGTTAACTTTTCCACTTCAAAGTTGGATGCCACAATAAAGGCATGGCATTATTTCATTTTTGCTCATCTGCTGCCTACCAATCATCTTAGTGAAGTGACCCGAGATCGGGCAACTTTGAACTCTTGTATCCAGCAGTTCAAGCCCATCATCATTGGAGCTTTGATTTATAATGTTATTAACAGTTCTATCGTTGCTGCTACTACTACAGGTTTGGGATTTGCATCCTTGATTTTTTCCTTGTGTGAGCAGGTTAGAGTTATATTTGATAGCTGGGAAGAGATCTTGCATTCTCTTAAGCCCATTGCTACTATGAATGTAAAATCTTATTCACATCATTTCATTTTTAGTTAGAGAGGAGGATTTTCTAGTAGTTCTGCGGCTTCGACATCTCGAGCTTCCACTTCACGTGCTTCTACATCACAAGGTCAGACTTCTGGATCTGATTCTCAATCACAACTATTGGAGAGGATTTTGAATAACGTTAACTACACCACTAAAAATGTCTTAAATTTAGAAAGTTTTGCATAACATATGGATGGATATAGAGGAGACGTAGTGATTATTAGAAAGAATACAACTTAGCTATGGAGAACCTCAGGAGAGGTAACCAAGATATAGTTTTTCCAAAATATCAAAGAAATCCACCATTTGAACCTGCAACTACTTGGCATAGTGATGAGAGTGTAGAGGATGAGGATGACTAGATTGGATTTATAGTTTTGTGTGTTTTGTAGTTTATGTATTGTTGTGAACTTTTGATGGTGCAGTTATTTTATACTTTTTGGTCGTGTTTAGAGTTGTATTTATTGAGATTGTTAGTTTTTGTTATGTTTTTTTTTTGTTAGACACTACTATGATGTATTCATGTTTTTTTAGTAGTAATTATGTTAACTATGTTGTTTGGTGTATTTAGTTATTCTATGCTGAACTTAATTCTAAATCTTAAGAAGGTTTATATGATAACTAACTTGTCACTTAAAAGCTGCATGTTTAAAATTTTCAATTTACTACATGATATTTTTCTTTTTGTTGCAGATGTGAATGTTTGTTAGTGTGTTTGTTTACTTTTATGTTATACTCCACTGCATAGAATTCAAATGAATCTCTATATATTAAGTAAACTAAAATTTGATCAATTTAATTTTTACTCCTGTTTTTAATTTTTGTACTTGAATATTTAGGATATAAAAATTTTTGCAAACATGTTATTTTTAGTTTTTATTCCTGCCAATATTTATGTGCTGCTAAAATGTTTTATTCTATTAAAAATTTAAGTTTAGGGGAGGGTTGAAAAATTTTCTAAAAACTTAAAATTTATTTATTCTCAAATGTATTTCAAATAAATTTGATTTTAATTTAAAGAAAAATGATCATTTATATGAAGTTATATTACGGAAGTAAAATTTTGAATATAGAAATGAGTAAGAGAGTTTAATTAAAATTTATAGTAATGAATAAAAAATTAAAGTTAATTTTTTTTAGTGTGGAAAATGCTATGTATAGTGTAACTATCTTTAGTAGGAAAAATTATATTTTTGAAAAATTTTGAAAAGTTTTACTTTTATTTTCAAAACTTAAATTTTTTTATTGAAAGTAATTTTTAAAAACTATTATTATATTCTTAAGTAAAGGAAATATATCAACTCTTTGCTTTAGGAATGGAAGAGTGGAATTCAAAATCATTAAAGGCATATCTAGATATAGGAATCCATGTCAGAAAATGAAAAAGAAAAAAAAATGAAAGAAAAAGAGAAAAGAAAAAGAAAATTGGAAAAGAAAAGGAAAAGAAAAATTGAAAAAAGGAGGAGAAGCTTGGGGATTATTGCCTAATCAAAAATTGGTTCCACATCTGATCTTTCTAAAGTATAAGACTTGAGAAACTATTAAGCTCAAGGATATAATATGATTAGTAAAATTATGCTTAATAAATTTTTTTTAAGTAGAGAAGATAGAATGCCTAAATTTTATATTTACAGAATCTACCATATTTCTGAATTAGATAGAAACTCATATTTTCATATTTCTTAACAATAAAAGTTTCTAAACTCTAAGTTTGTCTCATTTACTAATATTTTTTCTAAATTGGACTACTATATTCTACATCAAAATTTTAGTAACTTCTAAAGAAACTCATATACATCATCTAATTATTAGTTTTTAAAAATTGAAGGGTTACTTAAGGACTAGTAACATTTTACGTTTGGGGGATTTTGATACACCTAAAATATATAGACTTTTTATACACATTTTTATACCTATTTTTGAGATATTGTGCTTTAATGAAAGGTATTTGTGTTTTTTTCTTTCAGGTACAATCAAATGGATGAAAAATAGTAAAAGGACTGAAAATGGGTCAAATTTTGAGTAAAAGTGAAGAAGGTGCAAAAAATTGAACTAAGGCGCCTAAGCACCGAGAACTGGTGCTTACGTGCCAGTTATACAGAGAGAGTCGTGCCTAAGTGCCAGGTACCCCACGCTTTAGCTTCAAAAGTAGTTATTAGATTATTCATTAAATTTAGATAAATTTTTTAATTGCCGTTTGAAGCAACCCTTGATAAAAACGTGGGAAATAACCCAGTAACACGAAAATTCATTCAATTAGTTTTAGAAAGGAGGCAACTTCTAGAAGATTCATTGAATGAAGACACATTTTGAAGAGACACTAAGATACCCCTTTGATTTTTATTAAAGAAAACTTGGATCATCAAAGGAGAGAGACAATCCACATCCAACAGCCATCAACAATCCAAGTAACGACCACCGCTGCCGTCCATCGCCGCCGCCGCCACAAGCCACTTTTATTTTATTTTAAGTTTTAGTTTGTATTGTGAGTGAAGGAAAAGAATTCAAAGGAGCTTCAAGACATTTGGTGGAGAGGATTTAAGATAAGTGTTTATTTTTGTGACTACATTTGGTTTTAATTTAGAATTCTTGTTTGTGTGCATGATTTCTACCTTTAAACTCATGTGTGATTGTATTTTCTCCATTGATTATGAGTAGTTATTTTCATCTTTTTTCTTAAAAGTATAAGTGATTAAGTGTTGAAAGGAATTTGTGTGAAGTATTAGACTTCAATGTTGAAAGAAGCTGTGTTGATTTGAAACCCTGTACTCCACTAACTTCTTGATTTGGCCAATTAAGATGTTAATACCTGTTGTGAGAATATGTAAGATTTGAGATGGTATTGTCTCAGTCAACAAATGGTAAGAATCACATATTGATTTGATGGATGGGAATGTAGTTCATGTGGTTTAGTGCAAATAAACAGGGAAATAAACTTTCATGGGTGTAGAATTAGAGGACTCTAGAGTGACAGGCTAAAATCCCTCAATTTGATTTGTAGTTTTAAGTTTTGATATGAGATGTTAGCCCCCAGGTGGAGGGAGAAGAGGGAACTCTAGAGTGAGATCTAGTATCTTCCCTACCTAACTAGTCTTCAAAACTATTCAAACTATAGATTAGTCAATACTCTTTATAGCATCTTTAGTAAGGGAAAAGAATATTATTGTTATTATTTGGCACAACACATTTATAATGCTTCCACAACATAATTTTTATACATATTACTGATTCATAATAAGAAAACAGATATTTTACTTATAGTTCCTTCATCTTGCAAATATTTAGTTAAGTTAATTAGTTGCTTAATTTATTTTCAATTATCAAAAATTACAAAAAAATTTGAATTTTCATTCCTATTATAGATCTTAGGTTTAAGTAAGAATATTTTGCTAAGTAGGACTTTTGTTGTCTAAAATTTCTAATTTTCTATAGTGCATATTGCCAGTTTTCCTTATGGGTTCGATAATTGGGACTTAATCAAAAAAGTCTTATATTACTTGAGAATGATACGTATACTTGTTTAGTATCCCATATTTAAATATCATAATTGTATTCTTCTTTGCTTCATAGTGAAAAATTTACCTAGCTTTTGCTTTGGATCAAGTTTTTGACTTTGTTACAAAATAGGAATCATTATTAAGGAAATTAAGCATATAATCGCATACATCGCAATAAACATCTATACCAAAGAATCGGCATCAGAGAGCATCTTTGAATTTATGCATTCAATGGATGAAGAATATAAATATTGGATTGATAATTTATCATAATATTTTATCTAGATGTGAGTCGACTGGAGGATTAGATTTCTCTGCCCTAATTATTACTTTATGTAAGCAATCAGGAGTAAGATATCAGAGTTAGGAAGAACAGTTGTAATCTCTTATACCAATTACTAGAACCGACAGACAAGTATATGAGTTGCATGCTCAAATGAGGTCTAGGGGAGGAGGTTCAGATATTCCTTAATTCTCTACCTCCATACCATCTACTTTGTGTACTACTGCTCAATCTTCTACCACGTTAGAAGATCTACATAGTAATTATCAGGCTTTAACACATGACATAACATATCTCGAGGAAAAATTGACTGATATTGATTATAATATTGATCATGTACAAGGATACTTGAAACTTAAACATAACTATGATATAAGTTTCAATACATCTCTTGTGAGTTTTCTACAAGGAGATCATAATGTTTAGTTTCCACCCCATCCTTCATTTCTGGACTATCACCTAGAGGACTATATGGAAGAGGAGGAGGAGACTGATGAGGAGACAGAAGAAGATGATGGGGAGGATTAGTATCTTTGTGTTATTTGTTGTTTGTTTTTTTGTATTTATTTATATTATTAGATGTCTTGAACTCTTTACTGTAGAAATTTTTATGGTGAACTTGTTATAATTTGGACTTATTACTGTATTGCTTATACTACTTGTTGTCTATGTTGTTGCACTACTGATTGTTTTGTTATAGTGTTGTTGTTGTACATGTAAGGTTTAGAAAACTCATGTACTTAGCAATTTATTTTTGTTATATAGATGTCAATTAGGCTCTAATGGTNAAGATGTATCTACATTACCTGTAATAGTATCATCAGAGTTAATTGAACTACAAGAATAAAATTTTTTTAGTGATTTTAATAAAATATAAGAAAGTCTTTGGTTGGACTTTAGTTGATATCTAAGAAACCTGTCCTTTGATTTGTATGCATAGAATTTTATTAAAAGCACATGAATTTAAAGCTGATCTTCAAAGGATATTAAATACTATAATGAAAGAAGTACTTAAGAAATAAATTTTAAAAGGGTTAGATGTCGTAATTATATATCTTTCTCAGTCAGTGCTTGGGTAAGTCCAATTCACTACATTCTAAAGAAAGGGGTGTAACAGTTCCTGTCAATGAGAAAGAAGAATTAATACCAACACGACAAGTCACTAGTTGGTGAATCTGTATTGACTATAGAAAATAAATTCCATCACTAGGAAAGATCACTTTCCTTTGCCAATTCTGGACCAAATGTTGGATAGGCTAGCTGGGCACAAATTTTTTTTCTTTTTGGATGGATATATTGGTTATCATCAAATTCTTATGCTTCTAAGGATCAAGAAAGGACAACATATAGTAGTTTTTATGATACTTTTGCTTTTAGACGGATGTCCTTTCGTTTATGTAATGCACCTGCAACATTTCAAAGATTTATGATGTCTATAGTCTGCGACTTAAATGAAAAAGGAATAGAAGTTTTTATGGATGACATTTCACTATTCGGAACTTTATTTGAATCATGTTTAAATCATTTAGAAAAAGTTTTAGAATGATGTGAAAATACAAATGTAGTATTCAATTGGATGAAATGTTAATTTATGGTTACAAGAGGAATTGTATTGGGACATAAAATTTGTGAAAAAGGTATGGAAATAGATCTGAAAAATAGATCAAATTATAGCTAAACTATCTCCTCTTACTATAATGAGAGGGGTTAGAAGTTTTTTAGAACATATTGCTTTCTACATGTGATACATTAAAGATTTTTCAAAAATTACTAAGCCCCTATGCCAGCTATTACAAAAAGACGCAACATTTGATTTTAATCAAGACAACATTAATGTCTTTGAATTATTAAAAGAAAAATTAATCACTGCATCTATAATAGTTTCACTTGATTGGGAGAAACCATTTGAGCTAATATGTGATGCTAGTGATTATGCAATTAGAGTTATTTTTGGGTAAAGATATGACAAAATTTTTAAATTTAAATATTACACAAGTAAGTCTTTGAATGAAGCTAGACAAAATTTTTAAAGCACAATCTCGCCCCTAAAAAAGATCATTTTCCCCTACCCTTTCTAGATCAAATGTTGGTTAAACTAGTTGGGCATAAATACTTTTGTTTTCTAGATGGATATATTGGTTATTAACAAATACAAATAGCTCCTAAGGATTAAGAGAAAACAACTTTTCCTAGCCCTTATGGTACATTTGTTTTTAGAAGAATGTCATTTGGTTTATGTAATGCACTAGCTACATTTCAAAGATATATGATGGTTATTTTTGTGATTTAATTGAAAAAGGGATTGAAGTTTTTATGGATGATTTTTCAGTGTTTGAAACTTCATTTGAATCATGTTTAGAACATTTATTAAAAGTTCTTAAATGCTGTGAAGATACAAATTTAGTCCTTAACTGAGAAAAATGCCAATTTATGGTAGCAGGAGGAATAGTTTTGGCACATCAAATTTCATAAAATGGAATGGAAGTAGACCCTGCAAAAATTTTAAGTGATCACTAATTTATCTTACCCGACAAGTGTGAAGGAAATTAAGAGTTTTTTAGGACATGTTGGATTCTACAGGAGGTATATTAAAGATTCTTCAAAAATTACTAAGCCTCTATGTCATTTACTTAAAAAAGATGTGATTTTTAATTTTGATAAAGAGTGCCTAAAAGTTTTTGAATTATTCAAAGAAAAATTAGTCACTGCACCAGTTATAGTTTCACCGTATTGGAAAAATCCTTTTGAACTAATGTGTGATGCTAGTGATTATGCTATTGAAGTTGTTTTAGGACAGAAGCATGATAAGATTTTCAAGGTTATCTACTATACTAGTAAAACTTTTAATGAATTTCAAATTAATTATACTACAACTGAGAAAGAGTTATTGGTTGTAGTATATGCTTTCGATAAATTTAGATCATACTTAATTGAAACTAAATGTATTGTGCATACAGATCATTCTGCTTTTAAGTATTTAATGAAAAAAATGATGCAAAACCTAGACTGATAAGATGGATTCTTCTTTTGCAAGAATTTTACTTCGGAATAGTACATAGGAGAGGAGCTGACAATCAAATTGTTGATCATCTGTTTGGGCTTGAATTAGAGAAACCACTCTGTTTTGAAAAAATAGATTAATGAACTTTTTTTAGAGGAAAAATTATTTAATGTTAATGAGTGGTGTGTTCCGTGGTATGTCAGCATTGTGAATTTCATTGTTAATGATAGTATACCCTGTGGAATGACATACCAAAAGAAGAGGAAATTTTAATCTAAAGCTAATACTTATTTTTAGGATGACCCATATTTATTTAAACATAGAAAGGATCTTATTATTTGAAGATGTGTGCCTTTAGAAGAAACTTATGAAATTATCCAAGAATGTCATAATTTTGATTTTGAGGGATATTTTGGTGTTGATAAAACAACATACAAATGTTTACAATCAAGATTTTATTAACCTACAATTTTTAAAGATTTTAATACTTATATCAAAACTTGTGATCGATGTCAACGAGTAGGCAATATTTTTAGGAGGAATGAGATGCCCCTCAATTATGTGTTAGAAGTTGAGATATTTGATGTTTGAGGATTAGATTTCAAGGGACCATTTATACCATATTTCAGGAATTTATATAAACGGTTAGCAGTAGATTATGTATACAAATGGATAGAATTTGTTGTTTTATCTTGATGTGATGCTCAAAGTGTTGCAAAGTTTTTAAGAACAAACATATATTGTAGATTTGGGATGTCGAGAGTAATCATAATTGACGGCACATTAAAGAAATATCATATTAACCATAGAATTGTTACTGCTTATCATCCTCAATCAAGTGATTTGGTAAGTGTGTCACTTACCAATTGAACTTGAGCGTAAAGTATATTGAGCTTTTAAGGAATTTAATTACAATTTGAAGGATGTTGGTGAGAAAAGTCTATCTCAATTGAATTAGCTTGAAGAGATAAGGAATGAATCTTATGAAAGTGATAAGATTTACAAAGAAAATATGAAGATGTGGCATGATCGGAGGATTCTGACTAAAAATTTTTAGCCAGGGTAACAATTTTTGCTGTATAATGCAAGGTTAAGATTATTTCCAGGCGATCTTAAGTCCTGGTGGATGGGCCCATTTGTTGTGATGAAAGTTTTTTCCTATGGAGCTGTGGATATCAAAGATCTTAAAACTGACAAAATATGCAAAGTGAATGGTCATAGGAAGAAATCCTACTTTTTAGATGACCAACTTAAATTAAATGATTTTATGATATTGGATCAACTAGAATAAGCACTGGTTACATCGTGCTGATGACGTTAAACCTAGCACTCAATGGGAGACAATTCATATTTATCTATGTGTTTGATTTTATTATTATGTTGTGTGTTTGATTTAGAAAGTTTTGGTAGTATTTTGACTATATAATGAGTTAGTTATTATTATAAAACCTTAAGAGATGATAAAGACATGTTAGAACGAGTATTTGGACGTTAAGTTAACCTGTGCTAAATTGAGTACCTGCGCTTAAGCGCCAATATCCGGTGCTTAAGCATGGCACATTAAAAAAAATGTGCAAATTTTGATTTCTAGAAGTTTTAACCGTGATTTGGTTGACTTTAACGTGGGATAGCAGTTTAAGACATGCCTAGGAGTTATATGACAGTTTAGAGCTTACAAATAGAAGGGTTATGTAAGGGTTTTTACCACAATTCAATTCTAACCCTAAATCCTAAATTAAAAGTGAGAGTTTTGGAAAGATGTCTTCTTGGGAGAGTGATTTGAAGAAAAATGAGGAGGCAATGAGAAAGAAGTTTATTAGTCAGAGTGCGCAAGAGTTATATAATGGTTTCCTAGCCGTTAATATTGAAGGGATAGCGAAGAAAATAACTAAAATTGAGGATGATGTAGCTTAAATTGAAGCAAAAGTGATGGAAGTTAATGCACATTTAGATCATATGGCATGGCAACTTAAGATGCAAATTATTCATACTAGTTTTATAAAAGAAGCGGACAAGACTATGTATTTGTAGAACAAATGGATTGAAGAAGATTCAACTAGAGTTATTAATCATCATTTATTCTTTCAGATTTACATTCCAAATGCTGAAGGAGAGACTAACAATAGGACAAAATTTGTTCCTCTAAATGGAGAATGGAATTAAGTTCGTGATTTAGTGTTTGTGTTCAGTGTTTGATTGTTAATGTTAAGTGTGTTTAGTATGTCATCAATATGATGATTATCTAGTGATTGTGTTTAGGAATTTTCTCATCTAAGACTATTTGGATGGAGAATCTATGTATTAAAAATGTTTGTAATCATTTGTAAATGAATGTAAGTGTTTGTTTGTGTGAAATTTTGTGTTATTTCTCGTTGAATCGAATTAGTTAAGATTGGTGAATCTTGAGTAAGAGGAGAATTGAAAGGGAAGAGAATAGTTATTAAAGAGTTATGAGACCATGTAGGGTTGGTTGACTTAGGCTAAGAGTACATTTCAATTAAATAAAAAAAAATTAAATATTTGCACTAACGTCTAAGCACCAAGACTTTGTACTTGAGTGTTGTTTCACATAAAACGGTTTGCAAATATTATTTAAGTGACGATTTGGTATGAAATCACCATTTTCACACCTCGCCTTCTTCTTCTTCCTCAGATTTTTGTGATTTTGAAGTTAGGGCACACCTATGGTGATGATTTCTTGGTGGTTTGGAGGAAAAATTACTAGGTTTGATATCCTTGAGGTAAGAGCTTCACTTCTATGTAAATTTTTTTTATTTTCATGATGTATTTTGAGCACATTCTTGAGCTACCTAAAAATCACTATTCATGGTGAAAATTTGAGAAAAATCTATGGAAAATACATGGATTTAGTAGTTTAAACTTTTAGGAGTTAATTTTAATGATTTAGAGTTGAATTTGGAATTTATTGTGAATTTTATATATTTTTTTAGAAATGGCATCAAGAATGAAAGAGGAGCAAGGGAAAAGTCCCAACTCAATTCAAGTAAGTTTGTTAGTGCTAGTGATCAGGATTGATACAGTGATTCCTATGGTGCGGGAATTCTATGTGAATCTTCCCAAAACTGAAGGAGTCATGGTGAGGGGAATGTCATTACATTTTTCACCTGAGGTAATAAACCAATTTTATCATATGCCCCGAGCACTTTATGTTTTTATTCAAATTACAGTCCTACTGAAGAGGAGCTAAACGAGATAATTTCATCTTTGACTTTTGGGAGAGGGCTTTGGAAAATTACAAATGAAAGGAGAGTTAACTTTTCCACTTCAAAGTTGGATGCCACTATAAAGGCATGGCATTATTTCATTTTTGCTCATCTGCTGCCTACCAATCATCTTAGTGAAGTGACCCAAGATTGAGCAACTTTGAACTCTTGTATCCAACAGTTCAAGCCCATCATCATTGGAGCTTTGATTTATAATGTTATTAACAGTTCTATCGTTGCTGCTACTACTNTAGTTATTGAGTTTGTCGTCAATTCAAAATTTCAAATTCACAAATTTCAACTTGAATACATAAGGCCAATTTTTCACAACAAAACATAACTTGTTTTCTTATATTAATTATTAGTTCAATACAAACGACACAACTACATAGACATCATCAGATATTTGTACAACAAAGAAAATTAAAACAACAATAAGTCCTAATACAATTATGATAGACACACCACATGGAATCACATAACACTAAAATAAAAATATCTATATAAAAACATCCTTTAGGACCACTCATGATCAGTGGTGACATTCTTCATTCCACTCACCAAAAAATTTCAATTGTATGCATGGTAGAAAGGAGCATGAGGAAATTCCTTTGCAAATTTATCGTCAATCCACTTGTTGGTGCTACACATATTTACTTGACTATCTTGGAAACAAAAAAACTATTGAATTGCATTTTCAACTGCCAATCCATATGCTTGTACTGGTGGAACAAATTTTTAAAATTTGTATGAAAAAGAGAAATCTCACAATCAATCTTCTCAAGTTTGTCTATAAGTCACTCCAAAATTAATGCAAGGTATCCATTGAAGTAGGTTTGAGCAGCCTTATGCACCAAATTCTTATCTACCAATCTCCCATTGTCATGATTCTACATGATCTCTCACTAGTAATGGAATTTCCACTCAAATTTCTTCAAAATGCTTAGAAATTTCGTTGGGATGCTTTAAATCCCGTCCTAGCAGTTTTATATAGAGGAAGAAGACTGAATTTTTGGCGGTTTAAAGGAGTCATTTGAACTGTGGCACTATAGTGTCAAACCAATATTTTCAATTCTTGAATTTCTTTATTGCACTCTTCAAATCCTTTAATATAATAATGTTTTGTGCCAAAAAAAAGAACATAAGACTCACAATCAGTATATAAAACTCATGACAAAAATAACTCAAATCTAAATCACACTGATAACTATGGGTGCCTCCCATAAAGTGTTTGGTTTAACGTCATCAGCCCGACATACAAATGTTTTGATCAGGTTTGACCCAACATTAAGATCTCTTCAAATGCATGACCCTCTCCACTTGTATAAGCTTTTAATCTGTGTCCATTTACCTTAATCACTCTCCCAGTTTTTGGAACTTCAATATGAACAGCTCCATATGGATATGCTCTTACCCTACTAAATGGTCCTGACCATCTGGATTTAAGTTTTCCTGGAAATAATTTCAATCACAAATTATAAAGCAATACTTCTTGATCAGGCTCAAAATGATTTTTCACAATTTTATGATAATGCCTAAACTTCATTTTCTCCTTATAAATTTTGGCATTCTCATAAGCTTCATTTTGCAATTCAACAAGCTCATTTAATTGCAGTAATCATTTCTCTCCAGCATCTTTCAAATTATAATTAAACTCTTTAATTGCACAATAAGCTTTATTTTCCAACTGAACTGACAAGTGACATGTATTTCCATATACGATCCTATATGGTGTCATCCCTATAGATGTTTTATAAGCAGTCCTAAAGGCCCATAAAACATTATTAAGTCTAGCAGACCAATCGGTCCTTTTAGAATTACCATTTTTTTTTAATATTTTTTAATTTCTCTATTGGATACTTCTGCTAAACCATTAGTCTGAGGCTGATAAGTTGTGGCAATATGATGTTTAATTTCAATTTTGTTAGTTAATGTTTTAATCATTCTATTCATAAAATGACTTCCTCCATTTGTAATGATAACTTGTGGCATTCCAACTCTTGTGAAAATATTCTTTCTTAAAAAATTTGCTAAACTTTTAGCATCATAGCGAGGTAAAGCAACTACTTCAATCCATTTGGAAACATAATCCACAACTATCAAAATATAAATCTTTCCAAAAGATGATACAAATGGTCCCATGAAATCTAATCTCCAAACATCAAAAATTTCAACTTCAAGAATAAAATTTATGGGCATTTCATCCTTCTAAAAATATTGCATACTCTCTGACATTGATCGCATATTTTTATATAATTATTAACATCCCTAAATAAAGTCCAGATTATAAAATCTTAAATGCAGTTTTATCCACTCCAAAATGTCCCCCCAAAATCTGATTTATGACATTTTTTACTAATATCTTAAGTTTCTTTTACACAGCTTCAAATAATTAAGTCCTTACATTATTTATATAAATAAGGGTGTTGACCTCACTTTTGGTTGAGGTCTAGAAACTTCTTTAGTAGCCTAGGTCTAGCCATAGGACTTTCCTACTAACTAGTCTTAGAAAACTAGAAAAGGTACCCTCACCATTAGAAACTCAAAACTCTTCTCTCTACTCAACTTGAAGTTCCACATATTGGTCCTAACCTCTAGCACTTAGTAGGTAAGATCATTATGAGGGAACTCAAGGAGAGTTCCTATAGGGTTACTTGGCCTTAGAATTGACCCTGGATGTTGGTTTGGAGCTAAGCTTTTACATACTTTCACAATACCCTGGCTAAGACCAATACATGGGGACCCAAAATGGAGATTTCATTGGTCCATGACTCATTCAAAATGGCTCTCTACCCAATTGCACTTGAAATGCCCAACTTGGCCTTTTGCCCCTAGGCACCTCCAAATTACCTAACTGCCCTT